>CAEGAF010181342.1:0-30595 GCA_903067075.1 Micropoecilia bifurca
CTTTTACTTAAGTAAAAAGTTAATGTGGTACTTTGACTTTTACTTAAGTACATTTTTGACTGTGTATTTGTACTTTTTACTTAAGTAAATTTTTTGAGTACTTTCTCCACCACTGTATTTCTGTAATGCTAAGCACGCTTAGTGTAGCAACCAGAAATAATCTCCAATCCCAACAATCATCCAAGGACAAGTTGGCAAAGGATAGAATACAATAAAATTACTAATAAATAATTGCTGACTACTTTTGACATGTAGGCCATAAAATAAATGTTTTTGACAATATCGATGAGTTGCCAGTTTGAGCTGCCGCTCTGCCCGTCCTCTGGTAATGGTCAGAGGATCCAATTGCATTGACTGACTAACAGTTTTGCTTCCGTCAGTCGGTCCCAGCTGTGGTTACAATGTAGCTTACCTAAATCAGTGTTTGAATGTGTATATGAGTGGGTGAACCACTGGCTGCAGCACAACACAGTTCGGAGTCATTTGGAGGCCATTCGCCACGTTTTTAATGTGTTACACATCTTCCTATTGTACTCAGTAGTTCTTAAGGAGCAACCAGAAACAGCTGAAAAAGTACCGGCAGGTCAAAGCTGCTGATTGGAAATCAGCCACAAAGCACTGCGTCCAAATGCTATAATGAACCAACTTGTTTAAGACGCAACTTAATTTCAGCCGAGATGCTGTTGGTGATTTTTCCAAATCCACTTTCACAGATTTTCTTATTCTTTCTTTTGTTGTTTTCTGTCTTGTCATTGCAGCAGTTTGTGCTGCCTGCTGCCACTGCACTTTAATCAGCTACTCCACCCCTCGCTGAGCTCACAGCTCCTCTGTGGACAGTCTGTCCTTGCATGCCTCTGTCACACACACACACACACACACACACACACACACACACACACACACATGGACAGAAAGGCTCATACACCTAAATCACTGCACCGTCATTTTCTGCCAGCCACACTCTCCCATCTCACAGTTGAGTGGAAAGATGAGCTGCCTACTTCTCACGGGGCAGAAGGTGAAAACACACACATTCGTGCGGAAATAATCGCACACACAGTTGAGCATCTACACCACCGAAAGTCTCTGTCACACGCGACTGACTTCCAGCATATGGATATTCTCTTTTCGCTTTCAATCAGGGAGCCTGGCCCAAAACCCCTGGACCTGCCAGCGTACCAGTCGCCTCTGAGATTGGATCCAGAGTTCCAGGCACAGACTGGAAACAAAGCCAGCAGAGAGAAGCTGGCATTTTTCCTCACGAACTCGTTGCACGGCGGAGTACAGATGTTAGCCTCAGCATATGGCGGCCATTGTTTCTACGAGGTGTCTGCACTCTGGCTTCACCTGGCCCAGACTTACCGATCTCGCAGTTCTCTCCAGAGTAGCCCTGAGGGCAGTAGCAGCTGTAGCTGTCGCCTTCCTCCAGACAGCTCCCACCATGGAGACAGGGGCTGGTCTGACAAGGGTTACTCTCCACTGTACAAAGAGATGGGCAGAAGGTATAGGAAGGTTAACCTCAAGTTATTTTTTTTTAAAGAAAAATAATTACAAATGTTCCTTAATTAGCTAGAACATGAGCAGCAGCAAGTCATTGTCTGACAGACGGCCCACGCTGTCTAGTAGAGATGGAGCAGCAGAGTGTGTTGACAAAACGTTGATTTGTCCTCGCCTCTCTTTCTTTGCACAAGGTGAAAGATCATGTCTGTTGAAAACAGTTCCCCCTCTTTCCTGTTGTTCTTTTCTCTCACAACTCAGGTATTTCCAGTGAGTTCAAGTCCAAATTAATTAGCTGCTCAGAAGTGGTGCAGAAATCCATTTCTATTCTATATATATTGCCGTTGAGCACCATGTGCAATACACTCATTTTAGGTTGCTGGCAATTGCTCCATGCTCTCTTCATGGCAAATGCTTTGGTGGATAAATGCTGGAGATTGAGGGGATTAAGTTATAATCACTGCTCTTAAATTTTAGAAGGGGAATGACTGAGAGAGAGAGAGAGAAAGAAAGAGAGAGAGGAGACTACGACAAGGACAGTTAGAGCAAAGAGTGATTATTGCAGAGTTTCCTACTATTATGTGTGCAAAAAAGAGAGACTGTTAGGCACTAGGTAGATTAAGTGTCTTTCTAATTTCTAGTCCTGATAGGATTGCACGGCCTTGACACAATCTGTCAAGCCATCTAATATACGACGTTCTTTTTCCGTAATAACGCCCAGACTCACTTAATGATGTATGAGCATGGGGGACACAGAGTGCAATTCACATGGAAGCACGTAAATGCCCTCTATTAGGTGTGAGTTTGTTTATTCATGCACACGTGTGCAAAGATAAGCGAGTGTATATCAAAATACGTACATGTTTAAACATAACTAAGGGGTTATAAGACAAAAACAACACATACGTTGTATTCCACAAACGTTTCTGTATTTTCTTTTGATTTTATGTGAGGGAAATGATGCATACAGCTTCACACAGTGGAGTCAACATTAAGTCTTTTGTAGCCGACAAAGCAATCTAGAAACGGAGGCTTTTACACATTCTTCATTGCAAAACAACACAAAATTCACTCGCACTGGAAAGTTTCAGTGAACGGCTATTAAAATCTTTAGATTCAGAAGAGGGTTTAGGTTTTGGACTTTGACTGGGACATTCTAACTTGACTGTGATTTAATCCAAGCAGCTACGGCAGCTCTGGTTTTATGTTTAAAGTTCTTGTCCTGTGACCCTTCACCCTGGTGTTAAACTTTATGCAGCAGTCTCCAAACCACTTTCCTTACAGTCATGATGAAAACCTATCTCCATTTGTCTTCATCCAACAATTCAAGAGCATAGTTCCCACAGCATGCTGCTGCCACTGTCAACACTTCAGGAATGTTGTGTTCTGGGAGGACTTCAATTATGAAAGGAAAGTAGATCTGGACATTTTCAACACACTACGATTCATTTGGGTTGAAGTTTGTCTTCTGTTTAAAAATAGCAGCAAAAAAAGCACACCAAACAAGTAAAATATTTGTGCAACAAATTAGAATAAAGCTTGTGCAAGTGCCCACTTTTTAATTAGTGTATAAATAGATATTACACAACGGCATACAGAACACGTAAACTTAGAAACCTGGTGCATTTTTGCAAAGTGTACGACCCAAGTGGAAGGAGAAGGCAGGCAGAGTCATGGCACAGTTGAGTAATAAAGATAAAATGACAAAAAAAACCCAAGGTGCATCAATGGGAATAAGAAGACGTAAAGGTCAGCACAGACTGAGCCAACGGGGATCTAAATCAAAAGCGAGTGAACAGAGATGTTTCAATTTTGGGGATGTCGTTACTGGAATGTAAAACAAATTAGCCAAATTGGCGGATGAGCAACAGCTGAGGCAGAACAGGGAATTGAGGCACAGAGGGGAAGTTATGGGTAAATCCTGGAAACGCAGAAACTGGGGGAAATAAACTGTAAAGTTTCAGAGATATTCACTGAACAGAACATGAATTAAACTCTTCCCCCCCAAAAAATCCTTTCTCTGCTTAGGCTTAAAATAAACAAAAACAGAAAACGTTTGTGAAACATGTTGGATACATCGTCTTCTATGAGATGTTGATATCTGTGGAAAACAAAGAACATAGTTTGTAACCTAATGAGAAGAAGAATAGGTATAAAAATAGAAATGGTGCTGTTAGTGCCATTCTATTGGGAGATTTCATTGCAGGTATTTTATTAAAAAACACTAAAAAAAACTGTTTCAAAACATGAAATGATTCTTTGGTATTTTTCACCAAAGTTATTAAGAGGCATTATGGAAGGTCCAAAGAGCCACACGTTGCAGAGAACTAATACTTAAGACTTAATCTTTGGGACTTCTTTGGTTTGTCTAAACATTTAGTTAAACTTCTTCTTTCAAAATACTATTTATCCCAATGATCCAAACATCAGCATTATAATTACTAAGATGAAGGTTTTGAATACTCAAAACTAGACTACTATTATGTAAACTACCGTATTCTATAATCCTGGATCATGAAGGATAGCGAGATCTTAGGAAACATACAAACACTATATAAACCAAAAGAGACATACGAAGGTGTTTGGCAGACATCAATTTGACTTTACTAAATTCTACAGTAACCCCATATTCATTAGATTTTTATTCTTTCACTTAAGATAAAAATATTCAACAAAAGGACTTAGTATGTCTTTTTCTCGTTACATCTGTCTGAACCAAAAAAAACAAACAAAAAAAAAAATCTGCCAACTTTGACAGGACACAGAATTAAACTACAAATTCTGCTGCTCACAACAAACAGAACCACATTTGTCAGTGTTTTTTTTTTTTTTTGTTTTGTCTTCTCTGTGTTTGACACCACATGTTATATAATTGTAGGGCGACGGTGTCATTTCTTTCAGCTGCAGTGGGACAAACAGTCTGGCTGCGAATGACAAAAAACCTAAAAAAAACCTTCAGATGACCGACTCAGCCGTGTGGGTGGCGGATGTGGACAGCGAGACGATTTTCCATCGAGAACAATAACACCTACATGGCGTCCGGTGTTTGAGAACATACTCTCCCCCAAGAACTAAAAGGTTACAGTAAAAATCATAGTTTCTTTTCATGTTGCTTTTACTGAAATGTAAATTTGCATAGTTCTACAATCTTCACAGTCATCGCCCCACATTGTCAATTTATTTACATCTATAAAAACCTGGGATTTTCATTAATATTATAAGCTAGGTACATATTAACGTTAATCCAGCATACACAGCTGTTGCATTTTGTATGCAAATAGGAAAAACGGACATATTGTGGCAAAGCTCTGACTGCTACATGGTGGAAAACTTCTTCTAATGCAATGAATGGTATGTGTAACGTATGTTTATGCACCACTATTGTTGTGTAGCTTAATACCTCAAGGCTGTTTTGTGACAAAAGTTTCACAGGGTTAAATGACTTGTGATGGTATAGCTGGACAGTTTTAAAACCTTGCAAAGATATTCACTGTTTCACATTGGAACCATATACCACAATGCATTTCATTTATGCAACACACAGAAGATCAAGATTGTAATGTGATAAAACGTAAAAAAAAAAAGACATTCAAGTGCTATGAATAGCCTTGTCTTTGTCCTTCCAAAATGCAAATCTACTGCATATTGTTTCGAGGGGTGGTAGGCAGCGTACTGACAACTGTATTCTTTCGTCTGCGAATCCCTGCATGCAGCATTAGTAGAACACCTCAAACGGCAGGAATGTGACCGCTGAGACAGACACATGTGTCCGCCAAGGAAAAAACTGTGGTGGTGGTACACATAGAGTATAGCTGACAGCTGAGCACCAGTTCATCAAGCTGTCATAGTAAGTAAGGTCTCAGGAGCCGCAGACGTGAGCTCCTCACGGCCGTTTCTGCTGTCAGTCACTCCACAGTGGGTGATAAAGTAGCTGCAGCTCCTGTTGCAATCTCCATTAATGCAACACACGGCATTTTTTTTTTTTTTTGCCACTGTAGGAAAAAAAGAAATCAGTCATTCAGAAGCTGTTTGGGATTTGAGAACATTTTGATGGTTCGTATTTACTCCTCTGAGGCTGAGCGTGTTCTTACAGCTCTGAAGGCGTCCTCCTATTGGTCCAATTTCCTCTTTGAAAGAAACCATTTCTCAGCCTAATAAAATTGGTCCTAGTGAAATTGCCTTAATAATGACTTTAAAAGGACTTGTCCTCTAGGAGCTATCTGCGAGAAGTGAAATATGGCGGTCGCGCTGTCTGTGGTGACACAGTGAGCCGAGCTGCAACAGAACAGGACATTGATCCAATCTGCAGACAATTAGTAACGACTTATTACACCCAAATGGGGCTGTGTTCATCACCATCTGTCCACGAAGAACAGCCTGCAGGCTCCGTGGTGAAACTCCAGGTATTGATCGTGTGACGAAAGCAACATCTTACCACAAAGAAAGTGCTTAGCTTGAATACACAAACTCTTGAGGCTGGTTTTGTGTTCAAATATTTATAGTAGTACGGTTTCTTTTTTTTAATTTCCCAATGCCTTTTGCTGTTTAATGAGGAATGATTGAGTAAAACTTTAATATGCAAAAGAAAAACAGATTAAAAGAGCATGAAAGAGGGGAAATGGGATAGGGAGAGGCTCTGGTCTGCAAAAAAAAAAGTGATGAGAGGATTAAAATTTAGCATGAAGAAGAGGGTGAGAGAAAAAAAACATCATCTGGGGGAAGCTATCATACATTTCTTCGTGTCTTAATGCTGGCTGCAGCTTATGATTAATTACACACCAGTCTTAAAATAGGTTGCTTCCCCATTCCCTACTTTGTGTCTGTCTTCTGCCACACAGAAAAAGAAACGGAGGAGAGAAGAGTCCAAAGAAGGGCACGGATGTCATGCGCAGAGCAGGATGAAACAGACAAACGAAGAAGGGCAGACACAGTAAAAGAGAGATTTCATAAGACTCTCAAGAGATCCAACTTTGGGAGTCGAGGTCCCAGATTGTGGGACATTCGGTATATCTGCCACAAATATCAAACTCGGCGAAGTTTGTGAAATGTAAAACTTTCTGGCAAACTGAAAACCTTGGGTCGCACCGAACAGAGGAACATGTGTATGCAACGTTGCACATCCCTCAAAACTCTCAATCTGAGTAGTTTCCAAATTCAACTGGAATGCCTTGATAATAAACTCTGCATGTATAAATGTGCAACACACACACATAAAAAAAGCAAACTTGCACATGCACAGTATATACACACACCTGCTCATCCAGCTGCGGCGTGGCTATGCTTAGACTCAGTGAACCTTGTAATAGCTTTGCTGAGACAGAGATCATGCTTCAGCCTGTTCAAGTGTTGCCCCCTCTATGAGAGTGATAAGCCATCACCTGGGCCCGGGAAGAGCTTTAAACTTTAATGCTATACTACGTCGTTAAGAGGTACTGAAGCACAGAATGGTTGGAGCCATATGCGTGGCGGAAATAATCTCCGAGGTAAGGTCTTAAACGGGTGCTGCTGTGTTCGTCGCACGAGCTCGATGAGTCCGAGGTGTAAAATATTCATACCGTCACTTGCATGATGGTTGCAAAAACATGTGTTGTATGATTTAAGAAGGCATGAATTATGCATCGGCAAAAGCGGACTCATAACCGCGAAACTATATTTCACCTTGAAGGTCTGACGACTCAGCTCCGTTTGGAAAACCCACAGTGAGTCGGGAGCTTTCAGCGTCTGAGCTGAACAAAGATAAGAACATGTATTGATTTTAAAACATTGAAATAAAAACTTGAAGTATGTCTAACAAGAAAATGTTGTGACAGCTACATGTATCCATAACAATTTAGAGATTTACAAGAATACAGTCTTAGGGATTGTAACATTGCAAAACATCTGAAGGTTGTTTTGCAACATCTGCAAAGTATGTGACGTTTCACATACTTTGCATGTGAAACGTCACATTACTTTGACGTTTCACATGCAAAGTAATGTGAAACGTCCTTCTGTGATTTTCCGGCTCCAAGACAAGCTTTATCTGCTACTACTTTTAAATAGGAAACTGTTGTTTGATTTGTTATAAGTTGAAATAATCAAATGTTAAATAAGATGGTTGAAGAAATTGAGGGAAAAAAAAGAATACATGCACCTTCTTGAAACAAGTCTGTAAAAAGAAAAACAACTTTCAAGCCGGAGTCACGTGGCAGCGTTCCAAAATCAAACAACTCATTTGCTCCAGACAAGCTACAATTTCTGCCACAGCAAGCTAAACAAGTCAGGGTTGGAAACAAGAGACACATATTTTTGAAATATAGACCAAAATGCAGTCCAATATGGGGACGAAGAACCCAGCGCATCCTTGGATTTCTTCAAAGCGGTTCATTTACGGACCTGGCTTGTGAGGAGAAACTGAGGGCAAGAGGATGGCAGATGAGAGGCAAAAAGATGAATCTCAGTGTTGGAGCAAGTGACGTCAGCAGACGCTCCGGAAAAGACAAACGACTGTTATTCTGACTGTAAAATCTGGAACCGGTTTCCCTTAAAGTCACGATCCCAAAAGAAAAGACTTCACAACGCTTTTGCTCTTTGGTTATCATTCTAAATAAATGCCAAACATTAATCAGGGATGAATAAGAAACCACTCAAACCAGTCTACTTCTATTATTAAAATGCGTGTTACATCAGGTCTCATGTTTTTCAAATCTTGCCACATAACACTGCTTTGCTGGTAATTTGAATATCATTTCAGGAGCAGCAGCAACACTTTGGACAACTCCAACTTCACCAAGCTTGTTCATCCATAAAACTTGATTTGGGAGATAATGAGAACTGTAACCTAAGAAACTTTTAAGGGAAACTCACTTTTTTATATGAATAATACATGTGGGAAATCATTTAAAATGTAAAAGTTTAGTTTAATTTTAACAATATAAACTAAAAGCTCATCCTCAAGCACAATTGATATGATATGCTGTGTTGCTTCCATGGATAATGTAGGCAGAGCGTAAGACCAGCTGGTTAAAGATTAAGTTCTAGTTACTGTTGCCCCAAAAACGTACAAAAAGACAAACAAACAAAAAACAGACCATACCAAGCTCCGCCCAGAAATGCCCCTTGAAAGTCCCACATGACTACATGTCTCACGCGCAAAGCCTCGCGGTGCTTAGCTTCTATGTGTAAACATGGAATTTTTCATTTTGACTGACTCTCATTTCGGAGCATTTGAAATACTCCGACTACTCTGCAGAGTATTTCTGAGTCGATTAGTTTAGCATTTCTGCCTGATTTTCACAAAATATCAGCCACGACATGGACAGGGGAACCAACAAGTTCATATCATTTTTTTGTACGACATCAAGGTGTTTTAGCCAAGCGATGCCTCCGACAAAAAACAGCAGATCCTCACACCCTCAGCATAAATATAGCTGTGGACAAGATTATTGACACCTATTGTTCTTGCAAGGCTGGGTAAGTCGGGCATTTATGGTTTTGAGGGTTCGAATGTGCCTAGGACTTATACACAGTACTCGGTGCTAGTGTGGCTAGCACGATTAGTATGGCTAACACGATTAGAGTTTAGTAAAAAGCCTTTTCAGGTAAAATAAAATCTTTAATGTATGTCAGATATGGTACACATTGCATATTGATCTGTTCAGCTAAAGTAAGACTGTAACAGACAGACTTCAAGGTGTAGAAGTTGTATCGGTACTGCCATTATGCTGTACTTGGCTAAAAGGTTTTCATAATGTATGTATTTATTATTGACTTTATTTTTTTCATTCACTAAACACCAAGAAAGCAAAGCAATAATACTTACACCAGCAGACACTCATTTGTTCTTATTGATCCTACGATGGTTGAGCTGAGGGAGAATCTTTTTTTAGAGTCCTGACGCAAAAACGTTCTGCCACAATGTACATTAGCATGTATTTACTACAGTAGCTTGGGTTTGTGAGGTCAAGCATGTGGTAGTTGCGCTGTGACGTAAAATGGGCATTAGCCAATGAAATGCGGCTAATGCCCATTAGCCGCATTTATTTCAGTTTATTTCAGCATCTGGACTTGATCAAAACTGATTTGCTGAAGTTCAAACAGAAAATCAAATTGGGGTAAAAAGGGATTATTTGAAATAAATGTAGGTTGTTTTGTCAATGTGCAATAGAATTTCTTCAAAATAAATATCTTCAAAAATCAAAAATATTACTGCTACAGTAAAAGCAAGAGACATGTATGCCGTAAAAGAAGGAAGGTCAATCAGTGCATGTGGCTGTACAGCTCTTTCATCACTACTTGAAGATCAGGTGAGCACCCACCGAGTTCCAAAAGTGATTTTTAGTGAAACGATGGAACCTCGACTCCACCTTGACCAGAGCCTCCGGATTTCCCCCAAAGCCCCCTGCACGGTTTGGAAGTGAGTTCATGTTTTAAAGGGAAGGCTGTGCATGGAGGAGGCACAGTGCTGTCATGACTGTACCGATCCTGAGCATTGCAGACTCTGACAAACTAGGACTGATGAGCACAGCAGGGGTCAGAGCCGCTATTTCAGTTCTTCGGACCACATGCTGTGCTCTGAGTCCAACTGCACACACACACACACACACACACACACACACACACACACACACACACACACACACACACACACACACACACACANCACACAGTCGTATGTGTCTGCGTAACAGAGTGTCTTGGAATGAAAACATCTCTGGATGCTGAATCTGCTCAGCTATGTCAGCCACAGCATTTCATTTCTAAACCATTCCCGGTGTAGTATATTTAGACCCGCTCAGTCATTATTTATGGGATTATTTGCCAGTTACTTATTAGACCCCTGTTAATTTGGTTCACATATTACTGCTCAAAGTTAACCCAGTAAGGTCCAGTGCCTTGAAAAGCCTCCATAGACTTTTTATACTATGTTTCATTACAGCCAACATAAAGAAGTATGTAATTTCTTATTCGAAGAGGAAAGGAAATTACATGAGGTTTCCAACATTTTTTACAAATACGAATCTAAAACATGTTGAATGCATTTGTCTTCACTGCCTCTACAAATTAAAACTTTAGAAAACAAACTTTTGCTGCAATTTTAGCTGCATGACCTTTGGGGATGCAACTAATAGCTTTGCATATACATACTGAATGCTTATATTGTATACGGTAGCTCTGGCTGTATGTTTAGGGTTGTTATCCTGCTGGAAGGGGGGACCCACTTCTTCTGTCTCAAGTCTTTGTCAGCATCCAACAGTTTTGCATTCACTTGCAAAATGTTATCCTGTGAAGAGATTCTCCTACATGAGCAGAAGATATCTGCAGCTCCTACAGAGTTATCATCAGCTACTGCTCTGATTTACAACCTCCGTTACCATCCTCTCAATTGATTTGGTTTCTTCAAAGATTTGCAGATATACATTTCTTGTTCAGTTTTGGTATAATTGATTAATATCTTCTGAAATATTTAAAAGTCGAGATTTTCTGTTATAACCCAGCTCTGTTTTAAATTTGTGTTTATCCCCGGCTCGTCCCGTATGTTCTCTGACATTCATGAATATCTCTGAAAGGCCATGTTATTTTATTAGACGCAAAAATGAAAAACACGAAAAAAGGAATTAAGGTAAAATAGCTCTGAGAATTACAAGTCCCTGTTTTATTTCATTTATTTCCCCCCCCCCGGGATACACCCAGTTACTGTAAATTACTTTCTTCGTTGCCTCTTTTCAGCAACATACACTGTTTTTGTCAAACCCACACAAGAGAAACACACGTGCGTGCCAGTACACAAACTCAGAAAAGAGCGCGCAGCTACACGACCAGAAGCCTGAGACAGCAAAAAGTGGCAGATGTGTTCAGAGTGAGAACCTTGTAGCTCGAGCATCACAGTAAATCGGCTTGGAAAGGATGAGGGAGGAGTAATGTGTCCTCAGTTCGATCCGCTGGCCTCCATGGTGAGACTGACGCACAAATTGAGATTCTGTCGTTACAACACCGGCTTGGTAGCATCCCTGCTCATCCTGAACAAAAAGCATTATTGGCAGGGAAATAACCTGCTGTAGTTTCTCATAACATGCAGATTGAATCCTGTGTCTTTTCCTCCAGCTCTTATTGATGTGTTTTGGTTATTATTTGAGGACATTTTCAAGACATTACGAAGTAGGACGCATCCCTACGTTAACATATTTTTATTCACATCATTCTGTTTGGTGTTCGATGTGCAAATGCAGCAAATTGAAAACTTTGAACCGACTTGTTTTACAGTAGGTCAGTTAATGTGCAGGGAAACCCAAACATACAAATAGACGCATTAAATCTAAATAATTTGTGCACAATCGAGTAATCAGTGTTCAAGTATTTCCATTTGTGATTATGTGAAAATGGAAATTACATTCAGATCATATTTTAGAGTGGCGTCAAGAATATGTAAAATATCTACAATGTTTTTTTAACCAGCTTTAACGTACTGACTGAATTTGGGCTTTTTAGCATCAAAATAGACCCATAAAACAGCAGATATCCAGTTAAAAAAATATTTTATAAAAACAGTAGATGTTTTGCTGTCGGTGTGTTTTCTCTCAACTGGAAATTGGAGCAAACACAATTCTCTTAACTAACGTATGCACCAGGTGGGGTGTGAAATGGGTACAATGTGATGAGAGCATAAAATGGAAAGCAGTGATCTGCTCTGATTATAGTTTGTGCTTCAAACTTCCCTGTAATTTCAGTTGGTCCTGCACTGAGGTCAACATGAATCTGTGAACAAGGAAAATATAAACCTTTAGCCGTTACTGCTGCACTTTACGTCCATTTTCTGGAATAACTTATTTCCTCATGCAGCCTCTCTACACTTTCCACTTTATTTTCCACAGATATTTGAAGCAGTATCTATGTTCTGTTTAAAAATGCCATAATTGGACAGACCTTAACAAGCTGCCCAAACTGCATGGAAAAAGAAGCAAACTTTGAAATGCTGCTTTAGAGGTTTGTGATGCCTTCTCTTTCGCCAGTCGTCTATGTTTTTGTCTTTTCTTTGTATGCTTTTTAAATTAAATTTTAAGCAAAATTTGTGGTAAGTTTTAACCCATCAGTGGATGGATGGATACTCCATGCAGACAAAGGCCTTATCTAAACACTTAGATCAAACTCTATACTTTCTTTTGGATTATTTGTGTGGGTGAATAAGTGTGAATGCGTGAGTTTGTTTGGTTGTGTACGTGTGTTTATACAGAGGAGGTGTGTGTGTGTGGATAAGGTTTTGGTAGTTACACTGGTGAGGATGGTAGCTCGCACCGCTCGGCACAAAGAACAGCCATGGGCAGGTAGTCTTGGCTCTTGGAGCTCGCTGCAGCCTCAGGCAGAAAGACACCTGGCGCCTCCACAGAGTAGCTGCACACCCGGCACAGAGGCAGGTCAGCAGTGAAGCGTAGGAGTAGCAGCCCCCAGGCCAAAGAGGCACAGAGACAGATGCACAGAACAGAACCAACACCAAGGCATCGCCACATCCCCCGGCGAAGGCCGAGCCCACAGGCCAAGCACCACTCCCCTCCCCCTGGTGTTTGCAGGGTATATTTGAGTCTGTGTTGAAGTGAAATGTTGCAACGAAGGCAAGCCTGTGTCCAACATACATTCGAATTGTGTAGAAGACCACGACATTTAGCTCGGTTTCTTACTTTTTGAGTGCAATGCCATTGTTTGTATCAATTTCTGCTCAGTGAAGCACACTGGTTTACATCCAGAGTTTGATTTCTTCATTTGCTCATAAAATATGCTATTCTGTTTCGCTTTAATTGTGGGGTTTAAACAAAACAGATTATGGGGTACAAAGATTTTTCTTTCATAACAACCCATTATGGACCTTTTAAGAGACCCTGATTGGCTCAAAGCTCGTTAATAAGTCGCTCTTTGGCTGAAAAGATTTGATTAATTTTGCCACCTCCATCGACTTTATAAAGTTCAACAAAAGAACCATAAACAGAAGCATCACAGTTAAACGATTTAAAGTTTCTGAGCTCCTGAATACTCATTCCCAGGTAAACACACACATCCACACCATTCCAGCTTCACTGACCTCCTGAGGTATCCTGACAGCATATTAGACAGAAAGATTGGCTTTCAATCTATGTCTGAATCCTAACAACGACCCACCTTTTACAATGTGTTATACAAGTAGCAGCTATAAAAAAAAGACTTTCCAGCACAGCTAAATATTTTTCATAATTCACAAAACGCCGTCTATAATCTCTGCATATTTAGAGACCTTCCTCCCTTTGTTACTTGTCATGTTCTTGCCTTCCCACCAATCTGTGCTGCGAGGACAGATCAGTGGTCGTGTTTGTCATAATCAGCACAGAGAGACCCCCCCACCCCCATCGAATCCACCTGCTGTGGGGGCTGGCTGCTGCATGATTCGTTTTGACTGATGCCCGGGACCACCAAACGCCTCTGCCGCCGCGGCGCCCTGAGTGGGAGAGAAGTCATCTGGGCGATTTTGAAAGCTGTGAGAAACTCCAGATGGGTGCACTAACTCACGCTGCTCTATAGATTCAAAGCGACCTCAATTTGGACTCATACATTTCAGCGTTAACCTTCATGGCAGCCGACTCCATTTCAGAGGACACGAGCCTCGCCGCGCATTTTTGACTAAACTGTAGATGGATATGCATTTGTCTGACAACAACTTTAAAAATAGACCCAGACAGCACAAGGATCCAGCTCTTCAGATCTGCTCCATTGCCTGGATTCTCGAATGTCAGATGTAACATTGAACGGTGTCGCTCAGGCTGTTCATGCCGCTTTTTCTTAAATTTTAGTGGCATTTTATATGACATACCAACATGAAGTGGCACATTTTTTTTGTGAAGTGGAAGGAATATGGGAGTTTGAAACTTTTTTTTTTGCCTCTACCAGCATTGTGCGTCTTGAAATTGAAGTTTTGCACTTGCATTTTTAGCAAGACAAGCTTGAACTCATCATAGTACCACACTTTGATCACTTATTTGGGCACGTGATGGACTTCAACTGCACATGATGTCCACATCTGATGTGCATCTTGAGTGGCTGAGATCATAAAAGTCACAAAGAGAACTATATGTCTTTTTCTGTCCCTTTCACAATTATGCATTATTTTGTGTTGGCCTGACATATAAAGTCACAAAATGTGCGAAAAAGAGGCATGGATACTTTTCAGGGCACTGTACGTGCGATGTGATCTGAAATCTCAGTTTGTTTCCCCGTCTCTGATCTCCTGAGGGACCAGCAGGTGGAAAAGTGAAATATTCTTTCACCTGCAGGAAGGATTTTCTGGTCTTTAATCTGGTTTAGTCTCAATGCTCCATTGTGATGCTTGCATAACCTCACCAGGTTAGACTTTCCCAGTCTGCACACACACACAATGACATCCACACAGAGGATTTTATTCTGTCTGACAGTTTGCTGTCAAGCCATCTGTTTCAATCCATCCCTCCCGTAATCTCCCAATTGGTGCCATACAGAGGTGATGTTGTTCTTTGCTTTATGAAACTCCACGCACCATCGGGGGCCCCAAGGCTGTACCTGACAGTAAACACTGACACGAAGGGATTCATAGTGGGGAAAGAAATAAAAAGGCCTCTCTCACTGAACTGCAGGCTGAGATTTTAATGGGGTGACATAAGGCTCAGCAGAGGTCTTCTTTTATCTGGTTTAAGGAGGTGTTTAAATGAAAATGACGGCAATAAAAAAAGGTGGAGATGAAGCCACCCGGAGATGGCTGATGCCTTCATCTACTGTGTGGCTGAATGTTTTGTTCTTCCCCCTCAGTGAATCGTTTGATCTAAATAGTCCAATACGATCACAAGAAGAAGGAGAAAAATGTTTCTCATACTTGGCTTGTATGAAACATTCAGTGAGGTAAGGGAAAAAAAAGATATAAAGTTAGGCTGTGTAATAATAAAAAAATACATTGCTTAACAGCATGTTTTTCGCTCAAGAAATCCAGGAAGTGAATTTAATTTAGCACATGCCTAGTCCTCCAAAACATTTTAACAGGGCTACAGAATGAGAAAATATTCAGAACAATATAGCATTTTATTTTTTATTGCACCTGGAGGTTTTCTATGAGAAACAATGATTCAGTTGTTCCTCTGCTATTACAGAAGCTTTGGGTTATCCAGTCCAAAAAAATAAATTAATAAAAACAGAGTTTCCTGTGATGAGACTCCTGGAGGCTGAATGATCGCCAGGTTTTGTTGTGGCAGCAAAGATAATAAAGCACTTCATGATATAAGGAAAAGTCGATTCCAAATAGCTTTTGTTTGCCTTTTTGACTATCTGCAGAACGTTGAGTGAAAATCCTGATGGTTCATTAGCTTTACAAACATAGCAGTTTCATTGACTTTTATATCTCTAAATGAACACTTTCATTCAAAATGTCACCAAGCATAGATAACGGTTACTTTCCATCAGAGGACCAGAAATGTTTTTGGGGGGTGTTTCTCTCTCCTTGAACACCAAAGTCATTTTGTGCAAAATAGATTAAAATCATAAGTGTTTTGAATATAATACAAATGTAGAAAATGTGACACTGCTCATTATTACATGATCTTTCATGATAAAGTACTCCATTATGCCCACAGAGAATCTGAGAGTGTACTGGCTGCTGCAGCTCCCTATCTCTTTGCAACTGCGTCCCGTTAAAAATGTGAGCAAAACTTTGCTGATATTCTGCCAATGTTGAAAAAACCCCACAATTTTGTAATTTCGCTGTTTCCATTGAAATTACATCTGCATAAGTTTGTCAAGGCAATAAGTAATTAAAAAACAATAAGAAATTAAAAAACAATAAGTAATTAAAAAACATGCAGCGCCACCATCCTCCTGCCACTTCCTGTTTTCTTCATTTTTTCTGGCAGTAGTAACATCCGGTTGTTGACCGCTTGACTCTTGTGTTTTCATTGCAGTTTTTGCCAAATACGCTTTGACGTTTACCAGAAATTGCGTGCGCCATGAACATACCATCTGCCACAATACACGCTAATACAGAATATTATGGATCAGCAATGGACCAATTCTTAAGTGTTTGTTTTGGTAAAATTAGTTCTTTTGGAGTTTACTGAAATTAACTAAAGCTACCAAGATTTAAAAAGTTGTGGTATCAAAGCTGCTTACATTTTCACTCCTATGGTTTTTACAAGTTAGAAGCCTTTTAATGAGATGCCACAGAAAGTGCAGGAGTGACTGAAGTCTATCCTGGCGGCATGGAGCAAAGCAACAACCCTAACCCAAATGTTGCCATGGACTACTGGTCAGCTGGCTAAAAGGAAGCAACTCATTTTTCCCTTTGCTTACATCAAAGTACAGTTTGTGTGTTTTGGAAATAATTCAGTGCCAAAAACACAAAAACATTTCAATAATTGTGGCTGATAAGATTACATTAATCAAAATGTTGTGTAGTCTTATCAACAGAAAGATAAATCTGGCTTTAATTTATTTTACAATGGTAGAAAAAATCCCTAGAATTTTGTTGCAAAGTTTTGTGAATATACTTTGGCACTGATATTTTTACTCAGGGCAATCAGACAATGAGAATCTCACCGACACTTAGTCATTAACACATTTGCGTAAAAGCATAATTCCACAGTATAACCGGTCACTGCTTTCTACCCTTTCTGCTGTTCAAGAGGATACAGAAAGTCTTTTTTCTCTCTCACCACACAGTGGTGTGTAAATCCATTTCATCACACTCTATGATGGAACCTGGTGTCCCTAAAGGGTACATTGTTACAAATCCCACTCATTTAATAAGGGGCTGCCAAGTGCACCGGATTAGATTCAGCAAGAGTGTTTGATATGGACAAATTGAGGAATTACACCATTAGAAGAAAGAATAAGAGAAACTTGCTGAGGAGAAGCACAGTGAACAATGGCAGATTAAGCCGCGGATGGATTTACAGGGAGGTGACTGGCAAGGTTCGACGGGTCCAGAGGACATTTACAGTTCGACGGGAATTGACCGCGCCGTGTTGTAGCACGTTGGAGTTCAGGAAGCTATCGAAACATTATGCCAGGGGCTGCCTCAGCAATGACCAGAGGAGTAATGAAAGGAAAAGTCGGGGATAAGAGAAGCATGGGAGATAAAAAGGAAAGTAAGTAGGGGATAGGGAGAGAAAAAGAGGGTTAGTGGGAATAAAGACGGGAGCAACAGGGAGAAAGACAGTAGAAAAATCAATAGACTTCTATATGCAGTTTTGAGAACATGCCCTCGCTCTGCTGCAGACAGCCTATCTAAGGTCCCCAACAGACAGACTGAACATCCATCCACAGACCCAATCTGACAATTTGCCACCACGGGCTGTCCCCATCACATGCACACACCAGCACACACACACACGCACACACACACACTCATCGCAAGGGCTCTTCTCCTCCAAATCTAGCGCTCTAATTTGGTTGTGGGCTGGCTGCCGTGTTATTGATGTTGGCAGGGGTCTGATCCATCTTCAGTCCGGGACAAGGCTTTAGTCAAGATGACAATAACTCAGAGGCATCCTGTTCCCTGCTTGCCAGAGCATCAGACTGGCATCAGTAATTTAGAAGCTGGATAGATAGCCAATAATACTATATGCCCCAGTGTTGCTTCATCACCCAAGAGGGGCTGGATGTCAGCGCTGCCTAGCCTCCTTGCTGTAAATTTCCATTACAGCTGGCATGTTTTGGACTGGAAATCAATTCTGTAATTTTTTACTAACTGTTACAAAACTTTGTGAAATCTCGGGTTGGGAGTTGCACAGTATGAAAGCAAGAGAGTTATTACAAAAGAAATATAAAACGAAACGCGTGCGCTGCTTTGCAGGGTATGAAGTGAGGGATTAAGACATTTTCTGAGTGTGTTTCTGTGTTTGTTTTTAATGGCGTGACACAAAAGATAAATTATTGAATTTTTCTCCAGCGTGAACTTGCCTCGCTTGTGCTTCTTTGCTCAGATTTAGCTGGATAATGTGCATATACGTGCGTGTGTGTGTGTGTGTGTGAACTGCTTTGTGTTGTTTTTAGCTGGAGGCTACCACATTGGGGAATTGCAAAAGGTTCATGTGGAGTTATGTAGTAGTCCAGTGTCTTATCAAAAGCAATATACTGCCAAACAGAGCACAGAGGGGCCTGAGCCTGGCCTGATAACAATGAATGACATGTGAAACACAAAAAAACAAACAAAAAACGAACAAGGCAAAGATGGAGAGAAGCAATATAGTCTCTGTAGTTGTGTGTGTCAGTGTAATCTCTGATCGTTGATTAAAAAGATGTATGTACTCATACAGACAGCATCATTGAGAATGTGCTCACCTCTCTCATTTCTTCTTCTCCAAGAGAAGAAGTGGTCTGTCCTCTTACCCTTTCTCCACCAAAAAGCAACAGCTGCAAACAACACCAGCTAGGTGGCGCTGTGCTTCTGATTCCCTGCCAACTGCGAGGCCAGTCGCACCAGTGAAACATGAGACAGATGGAGAAAAACATTCTCTTGTCCTGACTGATTTCACTAAATGTTATTATGCAAGCCGCAGCGGAATGACATGGCAACGGTTTGATGTAATAAATGACAGAAAATGACCTTCAGACACAAAGCTACATGAATCAGCTTGTGTTCGGCGAACAAATCAATCTGACATATTTACACATTCACTAAATTAAATGGCTGCATAATGGTCCACTGTCAGGCTAGACGGCAAGCACACGGACTATATTAAGTGCACGCACTCAGTCTGGAGCAAACGGTGTTTGGTCTTTTGCTGTGAGGGGATCTGTTGAGCTGTTGAACTTTTTGGCTGCACAGTGTCGCAGTTGGAAGAGCTGTTGCCTTGCAGCAAGAAGGTTCTGGGTTCGATCCCGGCCCCGGTCTTTCTGCATTGCGTGTGCATGTTCTCCCTGTGCATGCGTGGGTTTTCTCCGGGTACTCCGGTTTCCTCCCACAGTCAAAAAATATGAATGTCAGGTTAATTGGCCTCTCTAAATTATTCCTAGGTGAAAGTGTGTGTGTGTGTGCATGGTTGTTTGTCCTGCGTGTTTCTGTATTGCCCTGCGACAGACTGGCGACCTGTCCAGGGTGACTCTGCCTCTCGCCCAGAACATTAGCTGGAGAGGCACCAGCAACCTTCCCAACCCCACTACGGTACAAGGGTGTACAGAAAATGGATAGATGGATGGATGGGACTAAGTGGCTATAGAAAGCAATGTTTGTTCATCTACTTTGCGTTACTTTGCCACAGTAGCAAGTCCAATTAAAGAAATAAAAGAGAGAAAATCAATACAAGTGCACACAGAAACCCCCCCAGAATATTCCTGTCATGGTGCACAACAAATGCGTGAGAGAAAGAAAGTTGAGGCCAGCACCCAAAACTGGGACAGAGTGAACGCGAGCAAACTGGAAAATGAGAAGAGACCGCAGTCAATTACAAGTCCCATCTTGTAGTTTGTGTCTGCATTGATTTGTCGGGCACTAGGTTCTCCGTCGCTCCCCAGTTCATCTAATTGCTCTCACTCTGACCCACTAATTACTTGCCTAAGACCTAGTTGGTCTCACCTCACTGCAGTGCCTCGCTGTCTGCAGCTGTCTCTGTAATAGCGTAGGAGTGAGAGAAAGGAAAAGAAAAAGAAGGTGAAGACTCAAAAAAAACAAACTGGGAACCAGGGTTGAATAAAAATCCCTTTTAGACAAGGAAGCAGAGGGGACAAGCAAAATGAAACAACAGGCGACACAGGGGAGGAAACAGGGGAGTGGATGTTTTAAATTTGAGACATTTGATAGAAACTCTGAAGTCAGATAGCGTCCATGCAGCAATGATAACATCCTGCTGGCGCTTTAATCCTTTGCTTCTCATCAAGTCCCCTACAGACAGAGCCTTCCGGATATCTTCCGTTATTACTTTTTTTTGCCACAGTTAGACATCTAATTAAAATACATTTTAATATCAAGCAAATTTATGGTTTTATTTATTAAGAGACAAAAGAAAGTTACCTAAAACAACCTTTAGTTTTCACCTTGGAACTTTTTCCATGGATTCAATTTTTGGCTCGTTCTAATTGTGGTTGAATATTGAACACAAGTAAGACCCACTGTGTTTCTGCATTCTTTGTGTGAGCATGTATTGTATGCAGTTATTCTATGAGGACCACAAAACTAAAACCTATAAGATCTTGATTTGTGGGCAGTTTGGTGACAGTTTGATTGAGCGTAATCATATAAATGTCAACCACAAAATGTGATTTAACGAGGGGTAATTGTTCACAATTGGAGAACATTTAAGAGTGGCATAAACGCAAAAATAGATGAATTCAGAGGTAAAACATAATTTCACCGCAAGGCACCTAAGGAAATTCATATTTATAAGCAAAATCACAGACAGATGTGACTTTATCAATGCACTCTTACCTGAAGGGATGAGGCCGAAAGCCCAGTCAGGTACAAGACTGCCAAACGGGTTGCTTGTGTCCTTGTCTTCTGTGGCCTCTGTGGTTCTGAGCTCCTCCGGTTTTAACTCTGTGGAAGGTGTCCGGACACGTCCCACGACAAACGATTCAGTAACTGCAGATCTGGATTCCATTCCTGTCAGGCCAATTTCAGAGTTTGTGGCTTTGGTGCTCAACTGAACAACTCCAGTTTGAGCTCCTTCAGTAGGCAACAGAGTCACCGGGAGAGGGTTCTGCTGGTCCGGTACACTAATGTTCTCCTGGTTTTCCTGAACCCATGCAATGGAAATAGATGCTTCCTCTGCAGAAGAGGTGTCTGAAGTATTTTCTGAGATAATGACAGTGGTGGCAGGGTCTGTTCTGTGTGGCTCTGTGGCCAAAGGCTCCACTGTGGTCACCTCAGAGGATGTCAGTACCTCCAGCAGAGCTGCAGGTGTGGAAGCCATCCCTGTCTCTTTGCTCTCATCTTGTGTTTGCAAAGAAGACGGCAGAGAGAGCATCTCAGTCGGTCTGTGGACATAAAGTATCTCTCCCTTTGCCTCCTCAGCTGTGTCTGACTCCATTGCACCCTGAGGAGAGGCGGTGGGTTGATTAACCAGCAGCCACTGAGACAGAGTAGTGTGCTCTCCCACTGTCCCAAAACTGCTTGGTTTGGGTGAAGCTGTAGGCGTGGGACTTAGTTTGACACTGATGCTGGCTAGCGTGTTGACTTTTATTTCAAAGCCAGCCAGAAGGCTGCTTCCATTTCCACTTCCCTCCACGTCTTTCTCTTCTCCTGACACAGCTCTGCCTTTGTCAGTCAAAGCACCTTCTAGATCCTGATCTTTGCCTTCGCCCGAGTAGTTCTCCAGGTTCTCCTGATGAAGCGAGTCGGGCACCGTCATCAACTCCAGAGGTCCTGCTTTAGATTCTTTTGGCTCCCAAGATTCTTGCTCATCCAGGTAGGCCACATTTGCAGGACGACCTTGTTTGTGACCGTTTTCTGACTTAATCGGCCAGTGGAAGTGAGTATTGGAGACGGAAGCAAGGAAATGGCCTTGCCTGGGACCCTGAAGACCAGATCTGTTGACATGTTTGTAATGTGAGGAATTCTCAATGGGATCAGAAGGAAGAAATTCTGCAAGAAAGAAAGAGACATGGAGAAGCGATTAATATGATTCGAACACTTGGTGAGGATGTAAATTTATGGATTTATAATTGCCAATAAAAACAGATCAGTTTTACAATGATTAGGAAAAGATGACACCATCTTAGCATAAGCTTGGTTTTATTGATGCAAGCCATGCCAGGTTTCAGGTTAAACTGCTATTTTAAAATTATAGAAATATAATTTAATGGAGTCTGACTAATACCAAATGAAACAATTTCTTTACAGATGTCTCATGACAATTTTGCACAGTTTTGCTATCCATTGGTTTCCTTTCAACACCTCACCATAACTTATTCAAGATGTCGGTTAGAGACAGTTTTTATTAAAATGTTTTGTATTTACTCATTTATTTTAATGTCAGTTCAGTTGACGTAAACAGCAGGAGACTGTTTATGTCTCAAAATGTTTCAACCTTTGTTCTAAGCATTTTAATTCACACTCAAAAATTCAGAGAAATAATAATTTTATGTAAGCAAAATATGAATAGTCACAGGAAATGTGTATTATTCTGCCATTGCTATGGCAGACCCCAATTAGGTAAATGCGCACACACACACACAGCAAATGAGAGCCTATACCTAAATGTAATTTCATGTACTGCTCTCAGTCCCTGTGGAGTGTTTTACTCCAAACAGCCTCTCGCTGATATACAGTTGCCTGCAGCGGTGGAGGCCGTACGGAAACAAACAGGAGCGTTTGCAACACGATAGTCAAATAATTAGCTCTGTGACCGGCACCATCTGGGGGTCATTTTATTTAGATTAAGTGGTCCACTGTACCTTATCAGCTTACAAGCTATAAACTTGACTCCGTCAACACAATCAATAATTCATTCTGTCTGCATGAGTGAGTCATGGCTGGTATGAGGCGGCTTTTTCTTTTTTTAGATGCGGATGCAGCGCTGCAGCTGCATCCGCATTCGCATCCGCGAGGGGGCCGGTGCATGCATGCAGCATTCATCTTCGCTCAGCTCTCTCTCCGGCTTGCCTAACATGTCCTAAAAGTGCGGCGGCACAACAAATTACAGCACGAGCCAGAACATACACAGAGATGTCCATGCATAAAACATTAAACTGGACTTAAATTATTCAGAAGGTGCTCCGTTGCCTTATGCCTAAGTGAGGTTTATGAGTTGCGGGTTCATTACCATAAGAGCCTTGTAGCCAGACATAATTGTCCTATTAATAATCCAAATAGGTAATTACATAGTTTTACTTTGCACGCTGATGGAAGTGGAAATAATTAAACACATTAATCTGGTTTGATCATCTACGTAATGACCCATGTAATAAATAAAATGTGACGATTAGGTGTAGGTTCGGGTGATTTCACGGCAGCGTTTAGAGCACTGCTTAAGTTCGTCTGTGCTGCTGTAAATCGGACGGCAGCAGACTAGGAAGAAAGGGAAAAAAATCAATCCGGAGCAGAAACGCTGCAAAACAAACTTATAATAAGCCCCTTTCAGGCTGTAATTGCGCGCTTCCAACTGTAAGTGCTTCTGCCTCGGCTGCGTTCACTCCACTTCACCAGGGTAAGCGGGCTGCAAGAATCTCCTGGGTCAGGCAGACATGATATTAAATTCTGAGAGCGGAGCCTGACAAAGGCAAGAAGGAAAAGGGGAGCTGGAAACATCGTACCATCTACAGATATGGCGTCTAATAAAATACACTGAGGACTTATTGCAGGGCTCTATGAACCATGTCAGGAGCGTCTACATTACATTTTTCAATCGAACCAGTTCAGGCTCAGGGAGACGTATAGTCTATATATGTGTGTGCCTGCGCACGTGTGTGTTGTTTCTTTAAAAGGGATAATGTGGAATTAATAGAATCAAAGAATTGTAAAAAAATAAAAAAAAAATTTAAAAAAAAAACATAACTTACAGACTGAAAAAAATTGTTTGTTAGCCTGTTAGCCAAATTGAAAAAGATACTCTTTTTCAATTGAAAAATATACTCTTTTTCAATTTGAGGGCACTAAGCATACCTAAATGGAGAATATGTTGAATTAAAAGTAATTTCCAAATCTGCTTTTTGAATCATAAGTCTGGTTGATGACAAAAGAGAGAATTTACCACAAGCTGCTTTCCCTTCATTGTGAATTCCTCTGGTTGTCAAGCTGGCCAAATATAACCAGTGGCTAGTTTCTAGAAAGTCATCCGGACCTAGACATCGCCAATATAATGTCTCCAGAGGGAGACAATCGTGTGACTGTGAAAGTCTGCAAAGTGCGTTTCAAATGGGTGGCATTATGCATTTTTCAGGCACATAGTGGCATTTTATAACATAATCAAGTAACTATTTTTTTTTTTTAAATGCAATATATAGTAAACATAACTTAAAAGAAACTTAACTGGCAATCTGACATCTCCAATTTGGCCTTTGGCTCCTAGAGATTGAATCGTCTCCCATGATCCCATTGAACATGTTGAAAATTTGAGCTCCTCCCATCGGGTAAAAGACTCAGCTAAAAAGCATAGACCGCTGGATCGAAATTATATTTTGTTCAATATCTTTTCTTTTGTGCAATCTGTTCCTTTCATTTATTGTTTTCAGTTTTGACGTATTATTATACTGCTATTGTAGCAACAACAATGAAAAGTGTATTTTTTTTTTTTTCTTCTATGAAGATGCTATTTATTTGGCTGAAATGATTCCACTCAGAGGCATCTCAGTTTTTTTAATGCAGTTTTTAATATTGCAGCAAATCAAATATCAACAATACCTATTTTGTGCCAGTAGTTGGCAACAACCTCAACGCTTTAGCGATGAACATTTCACCAGAATGCATCGCATCCACGGCAAAGCAAAGCAAAGCAAAGCAAAGCGTTCTCCTTAATCAAAAACTCAACATGTCACTTTTAATTGCAAAGGACCGCTGTGATCCAGCAGACATCCTGCAGTGTGCTGTGGCAGAGTTAGCTCAGTCCTCTGACGAGTCCATAGGAAGGAACCTAAGCCTGGCAGTTTTCCCATCATCAGCTTCAGAGAGAGAGAGAGAGAGAGAGAGAAAACTCTTCACCTCACCGTCTTTTCTCTATCTTTCTCACCCCCCCCCCTCATTCCTTGCTGCGGTCTTGTTTGTTCCCCACCCTCTACTGTGATCATTAGCGTCTACCTTCAGAGGAGCCGGGCCCTTAATTGGCTGAGACGTAGATGGAGATTGGAGCGAGCGGAGGCGCAGGCCTGCCTCCGCGTTAATTGGATAAGGCTGTAAATAATGCATGACGACTAAAGCTTGAGTTTTCGTTAATACCTTGATATGGAGTTGCCAGGGGATTTCAGGTAGCACAGCGGTGAGTATTTATATTAATAAAGCCGGGAACTGCAAGGTGAGAAAAGCAGAGCGCTTACTGAATAATTCTTCTAGCTGTCTGTGTGAGAGTGTTTGCCTTACTCTCTGTCCTCTCCTTTTGTCCTGGCTATTAGAAGCGGAGCTGCCTCCGTTCACCAAGAGCTGTGCTGCACCTTCCTCTACAGCTTTTGTGTGTCTCCCCAGACTATTACGGCAGACGTATTGCTTGGTTAGTTTTCGGTTTAGGAATCTCCCAGCATGCACAGCGCCTTAGAGAATAATTATACTTCTTAATCGTCTTTTTTAACCTAAAATTTCATTAGATTTTTTTTTTCTCAGCTTTGGGTTTGAAATTATGCATGATTTAGATTTCAGAAATAATGTGTGGTATGCACATTTATTCACCCACACTTTACTCTAACCCTCATAAATAAAAGGCAGTGCAACCAGGTGTCTCTGAACAGTAAACAGATTCCGTTTGTCTGTTATTAAATCCCAGATTAACCGCAGCTGTTTGCTGACGTCCTCAGCAGTTTGTTAGAAAACATCATGGAGCAAGCAGAGTCATGAAGACCAAGGAACATGGCAGACATGCTAGAAACAAAGTTTACAGGAGTAGGATTTAGAGCAACATCTAAAGCTGGGAAGCCCCCTTTCTTTCCTCATCTTCGAAAATGAAAGCAGTGGCACAACCTATCAAGACGTGGCCACCCATTTAGACTTATGGGTCAGAAACGGAAAACAATAATCAGAGACTCAAGGAGCTGCATATCCATTGCTATGGTGGGAAACACTCCACAATGCAACTTTTATGGAATAAAATTGTATATTTTTTTTTATTATTGAAAGGAGATAATCAGAAATCTGCTGTGCAAAATCCATCCATCCATCCATCCATTTTCTTGCACCCTTGTCCCTTAGTGGGGTCGGGAGTTGCTGGTGCCTATCTCCAGCTGACGTTCCGAGCGAGAGGCGGGGTACGCCCTGGACAGGTCGCCAGTCTGTCGCAGCTGTGCAAAGTCAAGTTGTGGATATTTTTTTAGGTGGTGGTCTGAAGAAATCCGAAATGTAACTTTTTGACTCTTTATGTGGGAGAAACCCTGAAAAGACCTCAGTCATCATAAAACATGCGGTAGACAGCAACATGCTGTGAGGACTCCTTTTTTCTGCAAGGACAGGGAACCTGGTGAGAGTTTATAGGATGTTGAATGGAGCTTAATGCAGAGCATGAGCCTATTAAACACTGGGAGAGAGAAAAAAAACACCCCACTCAGACAGGGTTTCACCTTCCAGCAGGACAACCCTTTACTTTGAGAATTTGTGGCATGTCTTGAACCTTAATGATCCCAGACATCGTTCATTTGGTCTGGTTGACTTTGAGCTATTTTTGCAAGAAGAACGGGCAATAATTTTATTCTCAACAAGAGAAAAGTTGGTAGAGAAACACCCTAGGAAACGTGCAGCTATATTTGCATCACATTCAATAGATATCCAATCCACAGTGTTCAGGAAATGGGAAAAACCCCTGCATACTTCTTTTCTCTCCCAAGTTAACTCCCAGTACAGATGCAGTAAGTCCGCTAAAATTAGGGATTTTTAAATAAACTGTTGCCCTTTTCTATCCACATATTCTTTAAAGAAAGGCCTTCTTGTGTTTTTGGTTAACAAAGACCAAAATTCTGTTTCTTGATTTAATTTATTCACCGCATTTAATCTTTTAAGCCCGATGCATCTTTGACTCCTAGGAATAAGCCGCAAGTTTGGATGCAGGTCGGCTTTGTTTTGAGTGAGAGGGATTCGAGCTCGCCAGGCTTGTACTGCAAACAAAGCGCCGCCAATATCTTCCTATACAGTACATGACGCCTCCCTTTTGTTTGTTTGCAATTACAGTTTAATTAAATTTCACGCGACGCCTCAAATTGCCCTACGGAGGAATATATTACAGGATCCTCGAGAGGAAAGGATTGAAAGTGTAGCACAGAGGCTGAGGCTGTTTGAAAAGGGGTGACATAAATAGATCCCGTATTTACTAGCAGCATTTAAATGCGCCACGCCTCCATTCAAAGCCAAACAGGTTCAGTTTCGTTTGCAGTTCAGTTTGAACTGCAACGAAACAGCATTGCTTATGGGGTTGCCAGTAAGTTCATATCGGACATGTGAAAATCACAGATGAGGTCTTACCGTTGAACGTGGATTGCAGGTTGTCATTGATCGAGCCAGTTCCTCCGTTCACAGGGTGAGCGCCGCTGGGCTTTTGCTCGGCATTTTGGATCGAAGGCACCAGGTTAATGAGAGGCATCAGCTCTTTTTCCTGCTCTGACAGCCCCTTTTCTGAATTCTGTAGTCCGCTTTTGGGACCCCTGAGGGGGAAAGTGCCACTTCTGTGCTCCAGAATGGCATTGTCCATGCTGCCCTTGTTTCCGCCGGGTTTAAAAATGCTCAGACCTTCGCCGAACGCCTCTCCCTGTGTTTGGTTCTCTGTAGCTTTTTCCTCAGGCGGTGTGGGTCCCCTCTCTGTCTTGTCAGTCCCTTTGCTCCCTGTCCAGAACTTAAAGGGCCTCATGAGAGTGTTAACAAATTCAGTGAGAAGACTGTAACTTGCCTGAGGCTGGGGGGTGGAAGAGGCAACGGGGGGTAACACTGGTGCGTCTGATCCA
Source organism: Micropoecilia bifurca (assembly GCA_903067075.1). Taxonomy (NCBI): domain Eukaryota; kingdom Metazoa; phylum Chordata; class Actinopteri; order Cyprinodontiformes; family Poeciliidae; genus Micropoecilia; species Micropoecilia bifurca. Next base: position 28,018 of record CAEGAF010181342.1, read on the forward strand.
AGATAACTGCGGTCCGGGTCCTCGTGAGCTGAAACCACACGGCTCTCTGCACTTTCGAGGTCCGGGAAGCCGGAAGTGACGTTGCTGCCAGCTCCGTCAGAAGCATCTGGATCCGTCAGGCCGATTGTGGATCCATTGTGTTTTTCATCCCACTTCTCCTCTGGCTTCAAGTCGATTAAATCATGCTCTGCGGACGTCTCAGACGACTCGTCGTTTTTACTAAATGAGGAGCTTATGGTTTTGTTTAAGGAAAACCAGTCAGCCCAGACGGACGTTCGGACGGAGGGGCCCAGTCTCTGGTCTTCGGCGACTAAAGACGAGGCCTCCGATGCCGGCCTCCGAGGCTGGAACGAAGCCTTGGCCTCAGAAGCCTGGATCGCCGCTGGCTGGTTGGCTGCAACACACAACGTTCACATTTCGATTTACTTGCTTTATCTGCAGCTGCACAACACCTGTCATTACAATCAGTGCTGGAGTGAATGCAAAACATGAAAAATGACAAGTCTGTTCGAGGTTCTGATTTTCCGAGACAAGCTCCTGTCATTTTTAACCAGCAAATATAAATGGGTCTTAATGAGATTCGTGTAAGTAAAAATTGTTATCAAACAAATCACATTACAATTTAACATCTCACTTTAGCAGGCAGGATTTGCGTCGAATATTAATGCAAACGTGCAGAAGGACTCATCCATCATATGTTTGTTTTGACAGATTCTCAGCAACTCTGTTTCCACGTCCGCTCTTGCTCACTTAAAACGATTTGAGGTAATGCAAATGGTTCACTTTGGCGACGACACTTTGAAAGATGAAACTGACATTTTTCTTCATCTACGGAAATGTCAGTCTTGAAAATGAAGCCGGTACATTTTACAGTCGGCACAAAATGACAAACTGATACAAAGCCATAAAATTAAAAGCAATAAATCAGTGGCCCAGCCGAAGTGCATTCGGATCAACTTGCAACTTTGTCAAATCATAACCATAAACGGTGACTTTGGGCAGATTTTGAGTTTCAGATTACATAAAGTAGCGCTTATTTGTAAAGGTGATGGAAAAGAATACATGTTTTAGAAACTTACACTTTTGCCTATTCTTGTTTGCAAAATAACCTAATCTTCATCAGATTGGATGGAAAAGAACATAATTTTCCAATTATTGCCAAGAACATTCCATTAAATTTAGGTCTGCACTTTGCCTGGTTCATTCTAACACATAAATATGCATCGATCCCAACCATCCTCTACGTTCTGCCTGCATCTATTTTATCTCTTGAACTGCTGTCATAGTCTTAAGCCTTTTGCATCATCTTATTAAGTCAGCGTCGCCACATGTTCAGCTTCATTCACTTTCCCATGATAGCATCATGTTTCAGTGTCTAGATGTTTGTTTAGTGTGAAATGTTAGTCGACTCCCTGCAGCTCCTGAGATGATCAACGCTCAATTTTTTTTTCAATAATCTAACCTTTAATTCAATTTCAGTTAAAAATTCAATAGTAAATATAATAAATATTTAGGAGTAAAGCATTAAAGGTGACAAGAAACAAACAAAATCACAATCATGTGCTAGAATGTTGCGGTTATAAAGTGACAAATTATGGACCAGCTCAAAAGGTGCGGATAGTTTATTTCCGTAAATCCCTCAACTTTTGATGATGAAACGACGACGTCTGCGAAAAAATCAATGTTCTTTGTTCTCGCCTCTTCCTCTTTTCATCTGCCTCTCAGCCTCCTCTGCACCCGGCACACCAGCTCTCAAATCCACCAGGAGGAACACAAATGTCACAGGCTTCCTTCAGCTCCTTCATGTGTGACACACACACACTTAGTGCTAATTAAAAATCTGAATGGAAAAGCAAGTCCCGAGACCTCGCAGTTGCTGCTATGGCAAATTACCAAAACAATGTTTTGGCAATTTGCTGACTCTGATCAGACACCAGAGAGCTCTCGGTACCTCTGTAGCAAAAGGCGTCGAAGAGGGCCGTGGTGTCCGGGAAGCCGGTGCGGTTCGGGTTGTTGTAGACCGTCCGCACCCCGGGCTCGTCTCCGCCGCAGTTTTTCCGTGGGACGTTGATGGGGTAACGGACGCTGCCGTCGGCCAGCCAGCCGGGATCGCACTGGTCAAGACTGGCCTGCCAAGCCAAGTAGAGCTGCCCCACGGTGGCCAGCTGGGCTCCCAGAGAGTGGCAGTGGGTGGAGGCGGCGGCCAGGCTCAGCTTCTCTGGCACCGTGGAGTGGAACACTTCACCTGGAGGCAGAGACGTTTTCAACAGGCTTCATGGTTGGTTTAGCTTCATAAATACATTTGAGTCTGTAGGTTCTTGTTGTTTTATGATGAAAAACATAAATACTTTTAAGGCATGAAAGCAGCACCAGCTTCACATTTTTCCTAAATTAAGTATCTTTAAACAGGAAGACATTTGCATCAATACAGTTAAAAGTGCAATTTTGTGTTTGGCTCAAATCAAGATAAAGTGAATTGAAACGATGGAGAACCAATTAAAAAGGAGACTAACTGTTAGAAATAGTTGCCATTATTGATTAAAATAGGCAAGAAAAAGAGAATGTTATGTCTGCAGAT
>CAEGAF010181344.1:0-21939 GCA_903067075.1 Micropoecilia bifurca
AATTGCTGGCCAACCTGTCTGTAGTAGTAAAACAAACTGCATTACATGATAACCAATATGCAGGTAAACAGACATAGGAAATAATGATTTTTTTTATAGACCAGAGGTTTTGTCGATAACATTCTCTGATCATCTATGAGAAAGAAAAACAACTCACCTGAAGTCTCTGACAGGATCCTGTCATATATATTTATGAAAAATAGACTATTATTTGCAAAGAGTTGCTCTGTTCTGATTATTTCCCCTCATCCTTCCAAGTCTTTCCCAACTCCTGTAGAGTCTGTTTTGTCAGAAGACAGTTTGGGACTTGTGGACTCAGCACCGCTCTTCTCCTGGGTCTCCAGCTCAACCATAATTCCACTTTCCTTTGACGCTTTGGGTTGCTGCAGCTCTCCGTCCCGGTCTGCCTTCCAAAACTGTCGCTTCAGGAGGACGATGACGGCAATCATGAAGAAATAGGAGGTGCCGCTGAGGCAAGTAATCAGACCAAGGAAAATGATTCTTTCATCAGAGACAATAAACAAACAAAAGGTTAGATTACTAATCTAAATATGTCGGAAGAACCACTTTTGTTTGTGCTAGCTGATGTGTTACCTGTACATATTTGAGTTGTAAATGCGACACGCCCCTTTTCCCCCACACTTCTTGATAGACCACTTCAGGCAAGTAGAGTCTATCAGTGCTCCGAAATACACAGGCGCTGGAATTCCACCTACAAAGTGTAGCACAGATATTACATAAAGGGAATCTTATGTGATATATACAAACAATGACGCTTACCAAGAGTCCTGGTTACCAAGGTCTGAATACCCAACGCCAGAGATTTGAGGTCTGGTGTGATGCAGCTATGTTGAAATAACAAAACAACAACAAAAAGAAAGCAGTGAGGACAAACTCTACACCAGTAATATTTACAGTTGGGAACAATACAACTATAGACTGTAACTCAACTTTGTCTATTTCCAGAATATATGGAGGAGAAAGCAAAGTTTCTGTTTAGGTCACATAATTGCTTCTGTCTACTAAACAATCAAATGCTACAGTGTTTGAAAGTCACACACACTTGTTCAAATGTCACTATTTATGATATAATATAATAAAGCCCTTGGCTTGTTTTGGTTTTTCCATTGGTCTGTAATTGTGATGATTTTCCGTCTTAGTTATTCCTTGTTTTCTCTTTTCTTGCTTTGATTTAGATCAGTCTTAGTTTCTTTCTTACTTCAGACTGTCCTTAGTTATTTTTAGTTGGATCACGTTTATTGTTCATTTCTTGTGTTAAGTTTTTCATAACTCGTAAATGTGTGTTTTACTGGTTTCATTACTCCTGTGTTCTTGCTCCTCTCTCCCTCAGCCTGCCACATCCTCTCTCCTCGCAGCTGCACTATGCTTCTAATTAGCTCTGATCTGTCGTTCATCATTCGAGCTGTAGAAAGACGGTATTACGCTTTGGAGCAGATCGTTTTGTGTGCAGCTTGAGAGTCGGACAGATTCCTACATTTCTAGACTCCACACATTAAACGTGCCAATAGCTTTTTAAGTCTCTTCCACTGTTTTAATTCCTTGACTTGGATACTTTTCCTGCATTAGGGTGACTTTCTGACCCAGTTTCAAGTCTTTTGCACCATACAGCACAACGACAACGCAACATATTGTTATTTTCTATTTATTCCTAAGAGGATCATTTTGCACAGACCGTATGATGACCATGTAGCCGGGTGTGGCTCCCAGAGAGTTGATGAAGGAGCTGAGAACAGAAACAGCCATGTAGGAGGTGAAGCTGCGGCTGCAGTCCTTAGCGTGGGGGCACTGACCCAGCCTCGCTGACGTGGAGCTGCCAGGCGGATAAGAGGTGGACACACAGCTGCAGTTGTGAAAAACCTGCAAAGGAGGTCATCAGTACGTTGGTTCTGCTGATACTCAAGCAGAACTGAAGTGCTTCAACGACACTTCCAGCGAAAATTTGCTTCCCTACTGTGTTTTTGCCGCGTCCGCTTGAGTTGAGGCAGCCTGCCATGCATGGCGAGACGTAGGTGATGCCGCTGTCCGAACAGACGGGGTCCCACTCATCTGGCGAGCAAGAGCAGTCTCTGTTACAGTCGGAGAAGAGCATCTCCCCATTGTATGACACCCTCTGTGTCCTGGAGGCACAAAGTGAAGAAGGTGGAGAAGATATGGAGAGTGGAGAATTGAATGAATGAGGTTATATTTTCGGGACGGCCTTTGTCTTGATGCTGACCCATTGTACGATACAGTGAGGCCAGCCACTGGCCTGTTGTCACACTTGGTGCCAAACTGCAGTAGTAAGAGAAGGTACCCCATGAAAGAAGTGGCAAAAGAAAGCTGGGCTCCTGACACCACACTCAGCTTGTACCTCCTCATCAGGAGCCCCCCCAAAAAGATCCCCACGGCTACTGCGGGTAGGTTCAGCACTCCTGAGAGGAAACAACACAACAAACAATGTTTACTGGAGAAAAGAGCCACATGGGAGACCATATATATCACAGTGTATGTGCAGGTTTCAGCAAGTCAGATGTGCAACTTTGTAAGAATGAAATATAAAGGATGTTTGGGGGAACTTGCTGTGTTGGAATCAAGTATAGTAAAAACTGTGAATCCGGCTTTAGCTTTCTCAAAAAAGCCTTAATTTCCATAGTGCCAAGCTGAAAAGTGTTTTGCGCCTGGTCTCATATGGGTTAGCAACATAAGTGAGCAAGTGGCGAAAAGAAATATTGTCTAGCCAACTGGCCATGAATTTGAACTTGCGTATGATAGGGTATATATAAAGGGTATATCAGCTAGTGATATCCTCAACCGCTTCAAGTCACAGAATGTAATGAAGAATGAATGAATTTCTGCCTGACAGAAAGGTCTGCCACAAAAGAAATTACATTAAATAGTCCTACTATGACAACATTACCATTATTAAGGCCAACTTACATTTTTAAAAAGGAAGACATTTTCAGGTCTTTAAACACAAGAATGAAGGACTTTTAAATAATGCACGAACACTCGCACAAACTGTCTGATTGGTTGTTCAGGTTGTTGTTTTTTTGCTGGATCACCGGAACGCAGACGATACGCAACTCTTCTTTTAGATTAACACCACAGTGTCAGCAGGCAGGCCATTTAGGTGGTCATCGTTTGTGAACATAAAATTTCTCTTTTAAGAAAGTGAGTAGTTTTACAATGTCTTTTTACATATATATATATACCAAAATTGATCATCCAGAGATTACATGTTCATAAAGTACATAAATACTGACTCGTTAGGTGAGCTTACCTGTAGATTCTGAGGAAAATGAACAAAAGCTTGCATAAGAACCTTTCAATATCTGTTCAAGTTAGCATGTTAACGTGAAGCAATGACTTACAGTAAAGTTTTTAGGACCCTACAATTTATTGTTGTGGGAAAATTAACCAGATTGGAGTAAGAATGCTGGTCAGAACTGGAGCATAAATGATTGTTTCTACCTTGAGTGCCGCCAGATCACTGGTTTGTTTACCTTTTTTGGCAAAGACATTCATTCACCAGTGTGGTAATTTACTGACAGACCATGTACACCTTGAGGTCTGTTTGTTTCGGTTTCTAAGCTAGCCTTTTCTCTAAGAGAACATTTCTTTTCAAATCTTTGTCTTATGAATTTAAATTTTGTTAGATGCTATACTAAAACTACTTTTCGCAAGGGTGACTATTATATTCAGCACCGATACTCACTGTTCAAAGGGTCTAATAGCTATTTGATTTAACTATTCCAAAGCATTTTTTACTTAGTAAATCATTTCCCAATTTTTCCAATTTAACAACCATGATATCGACCAACTTTCTGTAGTTTATTAGCAGGTGATTCTGTGTGATTTACCTATGAGGAAGTTTGCTCTGGATGCTGACTGTCCAAACTGCTGCTCCATGTATTTGGCTTTGAAAGTGAACAGGCCTATAAATGAGTTAAACTTCAAAATGGCCGCACAAAGAAACAGGAAGTAAGCAGGAGTCCCCAAGAGACGCTTCAGTGACGGAAGGAACCCTGGAAGGAAAATACAAGACGTTACTAAAAGAGCTACATGTACATTTCCGGACAAATGACATTTCTGCTGCAACCTTTTGCGATTTCGGTCAGCTTGATGGTTTGCTTGCTGCTTTGTGCATTTTCTGCCCCATCGAGGGTTAGAGAAGGAGGATTGGGTGTGTCCATTTCATCCCCTTGTTTGGGAAGCGAGCGTGGCAGGAACCAAAACGGGATACTGGAAACCAGCAGCAGGGAAGAGGATATCAGGAAGCCCAGCCACCAGGCGCCCACCCAGCGGGAATCTTTTGGAGTGATGGTGACACTTTCTGCACCGACAAAGAAAACAGTTTGGGCATCAACAAGAGCTAAGAGATTAAAAAACAGAAACAGAATGGAAGAAAAGACAAGAGGATAAAATATGCCTACAAGAAAGAGAGGGGGGGAAAGAATTAAAGAAAGGGAAAAGGGCAGAATGGAGGAGTTCTACCTTTGGTTGACTGCATTAATCAGTCAGAAAACATGACTAATGTTACTACATGTCATATTTTATTAATCCAAGCCTTTCACAAGATTAGCAGCAACATCTTAAATCATTTTGGTACAAATTTCTATGTTTATCACCAGAAGATGTTCAGGAAAAGTGCTGTCATACTTACCCATATCAACATATCCAACGTCAACGTAAAGTTTAGCACAGTAGGAACCCAGGAGAAATCCAAACATGGGGCCCAGGAGAGTAATAGTCTGGAGACAAGCTGCCAAAATACGAGGAGGATAAGTCTTCATTTAAAAAAACCACAAAGTTCAACTTCACGACTCGTTTTATCATTTACCGATGTAGAAAGGAGAGTTTTCCGCTTTAGCAAAGTCGTCGATGTACGAGATGCCCAGAGGCGTGACGGGAGTTTCTCCAATCCCACGCAAAGCATTTCCAAGGAACACATAGATCCACATGTGGGAGCTGGACTCTCTCTCACAGCCTGATGAACACAACCATTATTTATTTACTCACATTTATATTAAAACCACATGCATTTGTATTTCTCACTAACAGTCTGCCTTTCCTCTGGACTGGAGTATTTCTTTTTTTTTTACATTACTTAGGTTGCAATTTTGCTCTTAGTGTAGCATTTTTATTCCCTTTGCACACAATAAGAAAACACTGCTGTCATTACACACGTGAAGTTAAAGGTGGACTCCATGTGTCAGTTGGTCAGAAAACTGTTTTGACCATTAGATCACAGGATAAACTGCTGATACCTTTGTTGTCTTCCACTGAAGGCTCAATCTGAATTTCTGGCATGTTGACAGTCTTCAGAGGATCCACACATGCTGGAATGCTCACATTACTGCTCTGGAGAACCTGAATAACTGTGTCATACGTATAGCTGTGAAATTAAGCCACAAAACAATATCAAATATTGCAAATAATTCTAATCGGTCTTTCAGATTCTGTTGTTGTTGTTTTTCTGAGTGTAAAGGTTTCCATTGGCGCTTACAATCCCATGAAGAAATGCGTCAGGCCTGTGAGAAGGGCGCCGACGGCCATGAGTAAACACCCGGCAGCGATGAGTCTGGGCCGGTGGAGCTGAGCGCCAAAATGGCTGACCACGGCGAGAAACAGCAAGTTACCTGACGTCAGAGAAAGACAAAGAGGAATAGAAAATGACAGCAGTGTCAACATATGGACAGCTGGGCTGCGTGGGCAAAGCGGTACCCATCTCAAAGCTGCCGTCTATGAGGCCGACGTGCGTGCTGGAGAGGTCGAAGCGCCTCTCTATCTGAGTGACGGAGCTCTTCATGTAGGTGCCTGCCAGCGCCTTGGAGAAGTAGGCAAAGGAGAGAGCGATGATGAATATCTAGGGAACACAAAACAGAGGAAGACGCGGTGAGATCTGCCGTCCTGGTTTTATTTTCTATCGTCCACTACCTGGAAATCAGAGAATTTAACCAGATTTAATCTGAGCAAGGGCAGATTCTAGTTTGAAATTCACATAATTTTGTTTTTCATTCTGCAGAAGACTTTAGGTACACTCCTGATCAAAATCTTAAGAGCAGTTACAAAACTGCAAGAATTTGCATTTTGCTCTATTGGATCTTAAGAAGGTTTCTAAGTAGAGCTTCACATTGTTAAAAGAATAAATCAGCGTAAGAGACAAAAACTATTGAGTGGGGAATTAATTGAAAACTGCATTTACACTCAAATATGACGTTTTTTCAGCTGATCAAAAGTTTAAGACCATAGCTAAAAACAAATCCGAAAACCCCCTAAACAGAAATCAGTGTCAAAAAAAGGACTCAGTAATGAGTAGCTCCACCATCTTGTTGATGACTTCAAACAATCATATAGGCTTGATGCCAGTGTTTCCAGGAGGCTAGTGGGAAATTTTTTCTTAAGATTTTGATAAGAAGTATATTATTACCTCTGAGTGCAAGTGTTTTCACAAACAAGTGCATTTGAGTGACATTTTGTGTAACCAAAGTAGCTAGGAAAGGAACAATCATTATTATTATCTGGGGGGGTTTAAACTGTTGTGACTGAGAAAAACTGACCATGTTATCTTTGGACTAACCATTTTGCTGTTTTGCTTAATTTCAGCAACATTAACTCGGACATATTGTGCAAAATACACTTTTTTAGTCTTTGTATTCATTTTTTGTGTACTTTGAGTAGGAGTCCAGAAAATTATATATATTCTGTCCTGGTGTTTCATAGATGGTTGTCCTGCGACAGACTGGCGACCTGTCCAGGACGTACCCTGCCTCTCGCCCGGAACGCCAGCTGGAGATAGGCACCAGCAACTCCCGACCCCATTAAGGGATAAAGGGTGTAAGAAAATGGATGGATGGATGGATGTTTCATAGATGTCTTTATATTCTTTTTGAGTTATATTTTTCAGTCTGTTCATTTTTCTCTGTTGCCCATAACGTTTTTCTTATCTATGATGTCTCTGCAAGTGCTAAACAAGATCATGACTTCCAGCTAATCCATTTTGTGAAATCCACCATATTTCTGTTTTCTCGCAGCGATTTTGTAGTCCAACTTCAGTTGTGGTGAGCTCACAAGTACACAAGTCACAATGGAGCCTCTTTGAATTGTCTAGTTAAAACGAATTTTTCTCAGGACTGTACCAACATCAGTGGGCAAAGTCCGTTTGCATGGAGCATTTATTAAGGACCTCTGCTACAGCAACCTTCACCAGTATCAAGAGATTTTTCCAAATGACTTCATCTGATTGAGGGGTCACTTCCTTTTTTCCATGGAAACGAGGGGCACAGCAAAGCGGTAAGCTCAACGCAACGCTAAAATGAGAGCAAAGTTTATTTTAGACATGAATTTTGTGTGTTGATAATGACATCCTGACCATTGGTCTGACAGTAGCACTGAGCCTTCTGCTTCTGTTAGCGCTGTGCGCTAGCTGTTAGCTGTTAGCTGTTAGCTGCCTCCTTGCAGATTGAACTTTACTACATGTCTTGAATGGAATCGTATGATTTTTGTTTTTGCAACTTTTGTTGCAATAAAAATTCAGATTGAAACATTTCAGTTCTATGTTATGTAGGGAAAACATTTTTTCGTATCTGCCCTTTTCATACATTTATATTTTAAATGTCTTTATTAGGAGCAAAGTGGAACCAGAATTAAATCCCTTGTTTTGTGTGCGCAAACCTGGTGAGTAAAGCTGATTCTGGTTATTGTGCAACTTAGACTCACCCAATAACTCTAAAGTTGCTTGTCTTCAGAAAAACAAAACCAAAAATGCAACTAGAGAGCAAAAGGTACTTATCCTGAGCCAAACAGTGAACCCAGAGCCTTCAAGATACAAGAGGCCACTGCTAATAGTTGCACCATTATCCTGCTTTTTAGGCTTTCAAGTTGTTGTTTGTTTTTTGTTTTTTTGTTTTTTTAAAAAAAGGCAATTACAGTTGAGAGCACTAAAAGAATGTGCTGTAAGAATACCAAAATTAGAAAAAAAAGTGCAGGTTACAAACAGCTTGAGTACTTTGAGAGTGGAGAGGCGCTTTCTGCTTTTTCGTTCAGCTGGATCACAGAGAACCTGCTGGCTGGTCATCTGGCTGACGTCCTGCGAAGACTCCTCCATCTTCTGACTTTGCGTCTGCCTTCTTCCTCTGTGCTCTGTTGGAGAGAGGATCTGAAAATCACTAATTAAATTATTTGAATAACTTCAATTCCACCAAAAAATAAAATCCCACTAGTTCAAGGAAACAGAAAAGATAAAAAAAAAGACTGAATCTAGATGGAGGTTGTGTCAGCCAACACTTTGAAGCAGATATCCTAAGCTTTTTACGTACAAATATAAATTCATAAAGTCTGGAACAATATGCTTATGTGTCTCTGTTGTATAAATCAATAACCAGTGCAGACCTATGAGAGATAGGCACTTAGAAAACCGTCTTTCTCATCTTTAGAGGAAACAGCAGCCGTCCCATGTTCACAATCAGTATTTTATATTTGGATTGAAGTATGTTGGACTTGGTTTCTCTGCAACCTGAGACACTCGAGTTGCAAGGCTTGTGTACGTACAGTGGTGATGCATAACATTATGACGACAAGCATAAATACAAGGAAACTGGGTGAGAGCATTTCCAGAACTGCAGCTCTCATTTGGTGTTCACACCACAGTCTCCCCTTTCTGAAAATGTCGTCTCCGTGTGACTTATAGGAAAATCTTCAACAAATAAAAACTTGTGAAAGTTCTGCTTTTTAAATATCGCTGCAGTCGAGTTTGTCACTTTACTCTGGAGCTCAATTAAATCCTTAAAAAAAAAAGCCAAATAATAAGACATTCATTTGCAGTACCTGTGTCGACTCCTGTTCTCAGTCGTCCCAGGTGGGTTCGCGTCAGCTGATGCTCGACTCAGTCCATTTCAGGAAGAAAGAGCTGCTGACAACCCTGCAATCATTTGTCAGGTAGACAGACTATAATGATGGATCTCTGACAGAAAATCTTTATCTTTAGTCACTTCATGGCCCCATTTGGCCTCCCAAAGGGCGGCATGCCTTTTATAAATTATTCATCTATGACCACAAGTCTTGGTTTTCTTTATGTTATACATATATAGAAAACAAACAAAATAATACCTGGAGCATCTTTAGCACTGGAGGTTCCCGTTCCTTCTTCTTCCTTCCTTCTTCTTCTTCTTCTTCCTTGTCTCTTCCTCGTTAAGCACCCATGTATCTCTTCTTCGACTGAATGGAGACAGCCCTGCTCTCCCCTCTAGCTCCTATTCTCCTGGCTCAGTCCAGCACTGTTACTTGGAACCAGCAAAACAAAAGCTCCGACACATTTTTATTCCATACACATGCCAACCAGACCAGGAGGAGGACAGCAAAGAGGGCAGAGAGAAGGATGGGGGCTTTGGTGCTCAGGCGTGAGAGGGTGGCGGAGGGAGCCGGGGGGTTGGTCATAGATTAGAGGTTTCGGACAAGTCTCTGGATTTTTAATGAGGTAGAAATGTGCTTGCTGCTTTCACAAAGAATTGGAAAAACTTTTGTTTCTTTTCTACGACGCCCGGTCATTTAAAGAAAGACGTGAAAACACCTGATACGCATTCCAGGCTCAGTGCGACACAGAGTTGATGGAGACTCCTGGAGGTGGAACGGTGCACCTCTGTAAATGAATGTGTCTGGAAGGCTGTGGGAGTCCAGTATGACTTGTATAGTCACACACACACAATCAGCTTTGTTCTCACAGACGCCGAGGATTATTGAGCATAAGACTGAAATTCCTGCACACAGACTGTACAGGAAGTAGTTCCACTTTGTGCCGTAAGCTTACAGACTCTAAGCTGACCAGAAAGTGTATCCAACATCGGGTTGGCTCACTCTGGAATGCAAGCTCAGGCTAAATTACAGTAGAAATGTTTCTGCTCGTTGCAGATTTATCATCTGAAGATAAGAAGTGCCTTCATGTAGCCTTGCAGAAGTATTAATATCCCTTGAACATTTTGCCTGGTTCTTAATTTATTAAGACAAACTTTAATGTACTGGACTGAGTTCATCCTCCCTTAGTGTGGGATTAGCAGAGGCAGCTTTTGCTTCAAATACAGCTTTAGGTGTTTAGGAGCAAATCTCTACCAAGCTAACTGAAGTTATTGTTCACCTCAACAGTTAGTCACTTTTTACCCAAAGTACCCCTATGGCATTATGCTAGTGCCACCATGTTTCACTCCAAGGGTGGTGTGTTCATAGAGAAGCACCATGTCAATTTTACATTATTATGCCATTGTATCTGGGTTGGTTTGTGGTCTTATCTGACCAAAGTACATTTTGCATCTTTGCTGTCCTTGTGTGCCTACAGCATACAAAGTTTCTCTCAGAAATAGCTTCATTCTTGTAATTTCAATATTAAACATTGTACCCGTTCACACCGAGCCGCTCTTCAGATGAACTCCAACATATTTTCAGCCGGTCGTTTACACGACACCAGTGACTTTCTGAAGTATCAAAGTAAAACTTTTCTGAAACACCCCGCAGGAGAAGTTAGCGCACGTCCTTGCACTACGCAAGCACGGGCAGATAGCAATAAAAACAATGGCGGACAGCACAGTGTTGTTTTGTGTTACTCAACCTGTACTGTTTAACACAACTTTTAATATAAGAGAAATATTTACTTGAGCACTTTCTTCTTGGGAGACGGATATAGCAGGTATTTGGTAAGACCTGCTAAAATCGCAGCGCCATCTAGTGGCCTGGTATGACAACTACAGGTGACTCGAGGTGTCTTCAACCGATTTTGTGGCAGTACAAGATTAACCCCAAGCAAAGGTGGTTGATGCAGATGGAAATAGAGCAGAAGGATTACAGACAAATTGAAATCTCGTTCAAATGCAAAGCATTCATCTTTAAATAGTCACACTTTTTGCATTCTTCTGCAAGGACAATATTTACTCAGTCCCAAACCCAGGGTGACCTAAATCCTGCTTTTATTGCTGCAAACTTTTCTTTCTTTTTTTTTAATTTGCTATGTCTTCAATGAACACTTTAAAAATGTTTATTTTTATAAGGCAAATGGGCAAAACCCTTCTTAAGATTTTGCTCTTACACATCTTTCTAACCACAACAAAGAAACTGCGCTAGATTTTATTTAGGAGTATCAGAGTGAATGAGACAAACCGCAATTATCAGATGTTTATTTGTAAAAATGTGTGCCATTGTCTTCCTTCCAAAATTACATGCTATTTTGTGTCGGTCACTCACAAAGAATAATAATGAAATACATAGAAATTTGTGTTTTGTAACGTGACAAACTGTGAAAAGTTTCAAGTGGGATTAATACTTTTGCAAGGTACTATTTTCAGCTTGGCCAGACTTTCTTAAAACCATAGTAGACCGTTTTCTGCGTGTGTAGAGCACCACCTGCTGGTGAAATTTTAATTTAGGTGAAAATAAATGCATTCAGCCTTAACATTTCTGTACTTTTGAGATGTTTCTATCTAGAACATCCCGTCGTTATTCATCCTGAAATCTCTTGAGTTTCCGAGTGTCACACAGAGACACTCAAGTTGCTCAAGTTCAAACTCTGCTTCTGGTCCAATGAAAGCAAGAGGAGGGCTATTTGGAAAGAACAAAATAAACATAGAGACAGTCAAGGTTGATTTTTGTGGGTAGAGCAAGAACAGAAAAGAGAAATGGAGCTACAGTTAACAACTTTACTTGGAAAATGTTCAGATGATTACCTGGAAACAGACTTTGCCCCTTTGGTAAAAACTTAGAAATCAGGGCAAAACGCCCGGAAAACAAATGTGTGAGGGGTGAGAGGAGATTCCAGGACCCAGAGGCCGGTTGGGTTGCAACACTGTTTACCTTTTTCTTTTTTTAGACATTTGCTTGAACCAGACCAACCTAATTGTTAAAATCTGATGCAAAACTGCCCTCCAAATACTCCGTCCATTTAAAAGAAATTTCTCATAAAGTGCCTTTCAGTTGTTCATATACCCCTAACAGATTTAGATGTAAAATTATTTTTTGTTCAACCAAACATTTTGATTCAGACTGGAGATCATTTCTTTTCTGATAGTTTAAACACATCTGAGGTATGAATAATTCTGGACTTATTTTTAGGTTTCCACCAATAATCCACCTAGCATAAAAAGGATTGTATATTTTAGGACAACTGGTAAAGCTGATATTTTTTTAAGTATTTTTGGAATAAACTTCAGAAGACTGGACTCAGAATTCAACAAGTAGCAAGAAAATATTTTAAAATAAATATGCATATATTTAAAAAAAAACAACAAAAACACACACACACTTAGAAAGGTATGATTAAATACTACCTAAACCTTAAATCAACATTCTTGTGTGAATTTAAGTCTGCAATATTTTAGCGTAAAACTGCATAAGTGCTGCCCTCCATGGGTTGGAGAATGCTACTGCAGTTGAGGTCTACGTCACGGTAGACCTCTACTGTGAGGCCAACCGTCAACTTATAAAACGTTGGTTTCATAAGGCTGAAAGTGAATGTGAGCTTCTACATTTTTCACAAGACAGGAGATGTTTTAAAAATTGTTCATTTATATAGTAAAAAAAAGTCTTAGACGTCAATATCTTAATAATAAATTAAGACAAACTAATGAACTTATTGTCTTTAATGTATATTCAACTGTACAGAGAGAGTGGAAGAAGAGGGCCTTGAGCAATATATATGATGCAATATATATATAAGCATCTAACATTCTTTATAAATCCAAATTATTAACCGTGATTATTAAGTCAGTGCTGTATGATTGAATATTACGGTTGCAACCAAGTCTAAGAAAGTAAATTACAAGAACAAGTTTAGAACTCAGTGCAGTGGCTTGCAGTCCACAATCCAAACAGTGACTCACTTTACAAATTTATATTTCAGAAGATATCTTGACTGCCCCTTGTTGCAAACTAGATCTAAATTATTTAACAAAAGAAAAACCTCCAATGTAGTACATAGCAATTAAATTTACACACAATGTATTGTTGGGACACATTTCAGGATTTTACTTGACTTTAAAATAAAATGATTAACTGGTTTTCAGTGGTAAAAGCTTGTAAAAATAGTTTCAGGAAGTGAGATAAAACACCGGTAGCAAGACTGATGACCTCCAGTGATTAAGAAAAAAGACACATTAAAATGACTTATGAAATAATCAAAAGTTTTTCAGCTTCAGCAGTGTGTAAAACGTTTAAAATGTGTGTAAGTTTTAAAAATGTTTTCAATATTTTATATACATCTACTTGATATTTAAGACGGAACTCCATGAAAAGTGAGCAAACCAGCTACTTTGACTGACTGTTTGGACAAAGATCACATATTTTTTTAATGTAAGATAATTGCTCTAGTTTTGACTTTTACATCTAAAAAAAGAGAAAGAAGAAAGAGGTGAGTTGCTAGAGCGCCACACAGTGATGAAACTGTACCTTACCACATTTGATCCAGTTTGGGTTCATCTTCTTTACACAATGATGTGGCCTTCTTGTAATATGTTAAATCGAACTCTCCTTGTTATCCTCTTCTTTGTTCATAGAAATGGTGATGTTTGCATGTCCATTGTTCTGTGTGTTACCCTCCACTGTGTTGTCTTTGGCCTGGTTCCTCAGAGTTAGCTTCTTCTGCCTCTTGGTGATTTTAACATAGAGAAATCCCCACAACACATTGGTAAGGAAGTACAGTCCAGTTACCAAGCCTAAGAACGTCATTCTGAAAGTAAAGTGTGTTATAAAAACATTGATTACACATGTGCCGGATTTTATGTGCTGTGAATTGTGACGTAGCCAGCAAGGCCAAGATCTGTGCTCACCTGAACGCGTTGGAATCATAAAGCCTGCATGCTCCGCGGCCTCCACATTGCTTTGTGCCCCATTTCAAACAAGTTCGATCGATCAGTGCTCCAAAATATATCGGGGGAGGGATCCCACCTGGGAGGTCACGCCAAATGTCATCAATGTCGTTACTAAGAATTGGTGCTTGTTGCAGGTGGAGTACTCACCCAGAGTTCTCACAATCAGGGTCTGCATACCCAAGGCCAAGGACTTCAGATCTGGTTGGATGGATCTAATTCAAAGAAGCACATTGGAACATTATGTCAGAGAATAAAAGTGTGAAATTTAAGAAACGGAGGTTTGTTTCTTGTGGGCAAGTAAGGATAAAAGAATTAAACATAGCCAAAGTTAGACAAACCTATTTACATTTATTTTGTAATTGCTAACTTAAGTTTTATTGATATCACTATTGATTGAATCACTTATTTGGCATTAACATTATGTCCAGCTGCCTAAGTCTACATGCTAAGACTGCATACCAGTGAGGCAATTTCACTGGTTAACTCAAGTGAGTAGGTCAAGGGATGCATCTAAAACTTGCAGGACTCTGGCCCTCGAGGAATTGAGTGAATCTTACCTGAGTAACACAATATATCCCGGTGTGGCCCCACAGGCAGAAATGAAAGCTCCCGCCACTGTCAAAGCCATGTAGATTTTAAATTTATAATCGCAATCGCTCTTCCTCTGACACTGGCCCAGCACAGCAGACATGTTCGCAGCAGGAGTCATGAAATCCCCAACACAGGTACAGTTGTGAAACACCTGAAGATCAAAAACACAAGTATGTAGAACAACTTGTACCTTAGGCTTAATACAGCTGATATAGATTTTGGAGATGAACTACGTTCAATTTTCAGCCCGAAATCTCTATCTCTGTGTTGTCTGTGTGGATGGATTTCGTGTTTGTGGAAAAAAGCTCACCATTGCTTTTCCTGTCCCAGTGGAGGTCTGACATCCAGCCAGGCAGGGAGAGGCATAGGTCATGCCGTTATAGGCGCACACAGGATCCCAGTGCTTCATGGAGCAGGAACAGCCCATGTTGCACGGCGACAAAAGTGTGGAATAATTGTAGGATACCTGTTGATAACTGGACCAAAGCAGACAAGTCGTGTTTGTTAGACTATTATTCATTACCAATGAAGTCGAGATATTTCATCGAGAAAAACAAACAAACAAAAAAAAAAAAACTCACCCTTGATACGCAACAGTCAAACCAGCCACCTCGGCATTGTCACAGTGGAAGAAGCCCTGCAGGGTGAGCAAAGAAAAGGATGCAAGAGACGCAGAGATGCACACTCTGGCTGCTCCAACGACACCCAAGTTGAATCGTTTCAGCACAAAACCACCAGTGATGATGCCCAGAGCGACTGCGGGCAGGTTCATGATGCCTTAGTGGTGAAAAGTAGAGATGGTTTACAGGACAGAAAGGATGACTCCTTACACTTCCAAGATGGAAAACAAAGGGTTGACAATGTTGGATAACCACCCAGTCATCAAATGCTAAATATAGCATCTAGATTTTTTTCTAAACACTTGCACAAAGGGAGATCTCACAGTGGGTCATTAAGTGCTTACATTCTTGAGCTGATGTTATCACACACAATCACACTTCCCTTTCACAACATCATTGTTCCAATTGCAGGAAAGTTAAGAGTGAGTAGGGGTGGGGTGAGCGGTGTACCTATGAGAAAAATGGCCTTGGATGCCGCCTGGCCGTAGATCTGCTCCATGAATTTAGGTTTGAAGGTGATCATGCCAATGAAACCGTTGACCGCAACCAGGTGGGTGAGAATCATCATTGCGTAGATGCTGTTCCTGAAGAGTCTCTTCAGTGAAGGAACAAAATCTGGCAAAGAACAAAGCATTAGATAAGATTACTCTCCGTGTTTAGTGGTTTTTTGGGCATACAACCAAAACACTGAGTTACCTTTAGCCATTTCCTTAAATGTGACGGTCTTCTCTTTGTCTTCACCATCTTGAGTCTCATCTGGCAGGAAGCTCTCCTGTTCTGGCCCAGAAGCTAGCTCTGTACTTTTGTTGCCACCGTCTTCCTCCTCCCCCTGTTTCGGCAAAGACTTGGGCAGGAAAAAGAAGGGGATGCTCGACAGCAGAGTCACTGTGCCAGTCAAGATAAAGCCCAGCCACCAGGCTCCCACCCAGCGAGAGTCCTTGTAGGTGATGGTGATGCTGTCTAGGGAAAAGGGAGAAGGATGATTGTTGGAGTTATAAAGTCTTTTTTTATGTTGTGTTCCTTTTTGTCTGATGAATTTCCAAATTCCCAGACAAAATCTGAATAAATGGAGCAATCTCATGGATTCTTCCTTGGGAAGTTGTAGGTTTCTTTAAAATTCTAGTCTTGAAATCCAAAATGGTTGCCATAAAAACATTGTATTAGCAGGATATGAATTAGTTGTTCTACACTGAAGCATTTAGTTACTAAATGATGATATACCAGTAAAAATGCAGCTATAGTTTGAATTACATAGATGGATCCTCTATCCTACAGATTTACTCAACGGAATGTTTTTGATTGATGGCAAACCAGTTTCTCCTTTGTTCTCAGAATGAGATCTCATACCTAAATCGACAAATCCAATGTCCACGTAGGTCTTGGCAAGGAAGGATCCCAGCATGAACCCGAACATAGGACCTAATATTCCTGTTGTATGAATGCAGGCTAGCACAGAAGACAAAATAGGAGAGGATGTGTGTTATGGATAACCTCTTGTGCGATATTTCACTTCTATGCTTAAGCACAGACGACATTCATATAGAAATTCTTACATAAATTGATCAAAAGTAAAGGTGGCTGATAAGAAGCTGAGAGTTGACTAAGAAGATGTACTAAAACGTATTCCGATCCTATATGCAAAGTGCTAAGCCAAAGCATCCTGTAACTAATAACAACAACAAACCCAAATAGAAAGGAGTGTTCTCGTGTTTGGAAAAGTCATCCAGATAGGATATTCCCAAAGGCATGATCGGAGTCTCTCCAATTCCACGCAGCATATTTCCCAGGAAAACGTAAATCCACATGGAAGAGCCAACTGCCTTTTCACAAGCTGGGGAGAAGACGACCGGCGATTAAACTCTTTCTGGCAGATTTAGGATCAACGCTAAAGTGCATGGAGGTGAATTTCAAAACAAAATACCAGCTACCTTTCATGGCTTCTACATCGGGAATTTCATCCTTCTTATTCAGGCTATGGTTAGACAAACATGGCAGAATGTTTTCAGTGCTGTTGACCTGAGTGTTGTGTGACATACTGGTCTCATATTTATACCTAGAAAAAATAAGAATAATGTCAGGTATTCTGTACAAGATTTGAAAATATGTGAATACTCCTTTTCTTTTTTGTTGTAATATTTAAATTGATTAGCTAATTTAAACACTTGCTCTGCTGATGAGTTTTCAGAAAGATGGTATGTGAGTCGCTTTTTTTTTTTTTAAATAAACTGAAACACACTGAATTCCACAGCACATCTAAATGTTAAGATTATCAAAGTCAAGCTAGCATAACTGAGATACTTTCCTCTGTCTTGCTATATTTTTAAAATTGTGAGGTCACGGTATAACGTGTCTGTAAGCAACTTATATCACTGAATGTACTTATAAAAGTGCTTTGTTAGTGGTTAAAATGTAATAATGTTCTTTGACAAGCTATTTGCTAAACATACAGATTATTTTTGAAAAGATGTAGGCAGAGTAAATGAGTTTTATACTAACGGGCCCTGTAGGAAGTGTGGCAGTGCAACAAGGAACGATCCGGTGGCCATGACCAAGCAGCCGATACCAATCAGCCTGGGACGATGGAGCTTTGCACCAAAGTAGCTCACAAAGGCGATTACCAGCAAGTTTCCTGTGAAGAAAAATAAATGCAGAAAACCATTAAAGGAGTAGCTCCAGTATTTTAGAATCCAGAACATCTTAACTTCACAAACCCATTTCAAAGCTGCCATCTATGACCCCAATCAGAGAGCTGGGGACGTCGAAGCGTCTCTCGATCTGGGTGATGGAGCTCTTCATGTAAGCACCGCCAAAAGCTTTGGCAAAGAACACAAATGCCAAAGAGACAAGGAACAGCTGCAAAATAATACAAAAAGCTGCTAAGCTATGTTGCCTTTTAACATACTGGACAATTTCAGACGACACACAACAATTAGTTCACATCTAAAATCCAAAATGTACAGTCTTTAACTCCAGATTAAAATCCCACCTGCTTAGAGTTCTATTTAAAATATTATAGATGAAACGCCAATCAACATTTTGAAGTGCAACAACGGCACTTCCGTGATGTAAACCATCTTTAACTGCCTTCTGACTGAAATGTGCTAAACAAATAGGCTTAAATCGATTGATTGAATATAGAAGGACAAATCTCAATAAATCTGACACATTTTCAAAGAACTCTTTTCAGTACCAATAAAAATGTTTTTGGTGTACAAACCCTTTTCTTTATGTGACTGAAGGTGGTGAGTGTACATTACTTGAAAACACAAAGTTTGTAACACCTGTAGTGTAAGAAAAATTTTTTTTTGGCCTAAGGCAATTTGATGATGTAATAGGAGGAGATTTATGATTTGTTTACAAAACTATCTCATTGGGTTTTTTTTTTTGTTTGTTTTTGGTTTTTAGCTCAGATCATGGCCTCAATGTGCTTTAGTCCTGATACCAAGAATAATTTATGAAGAGTTACAGAAAAATTTGAGATGATTATCCAACTTTTAACATGCCGGAAAAGGTTGGGTAAGCTTTTACTGGCAACCACAGCGAATTGGTTATTCCAAAAGGAAATCAAATTGTTTTCCTTTGGAAAAAAATGTCCAACATTTTAGGCCAGACTATTATTACTTACGTTGCAATATACTGTGTATACACAAATTAGTACATGTCATGTACTCTAATAACATTTTGATAAATACTTCTACTAATTACTCTTTAGTACAAATGAAAATCACCACTAGAGTACAGTACAAATCTTAAAAATCAGCCCCTTGTTTCTTAGAAAAACATGCAGTTTATGAGTTGCACTTGAATAAATGTAATGCATTATTCAAATTGCAGGTAAAGTATTCGTTCATAGGCCTTGGATTTGGTGAAGGCTTGACCTTTTTGCTACTTTAAAGTCTGACATGTGGTAACACAGGCAAAAGGTAAGACTCCACTGACCTTGAGCTTGGAGCAACAAGCCTCGCGTGTTTTTTTGGACTCCACACTCATGATGCTGTTTCCTGTTCAACTGCAGAGAGAAAAGGAGAAGCAAAACAATCCCAATAGCCCTGCAAAGTTAGAAGTACAACATGTTAGCTGCAAGCAAGCTTTTACTAATTTGATTGTTTATGTTTAGTAGACATAAAATTATTTTATTCCCTCACTCTATTGGCATTAAAGAAAATGTTGAAACTTTTCTTTTAGAACAAAAACACCTTAATAGGTTTCTTTACTACAATGTCACTGACATTGTCTTAATTTCTTTTGAAACTTTTGTGTTTTTGACTATCTTTGTAACTAAACATATACCGAGCTGCAGATCCTAATGAAGAGATAGAGGGGAAAAAAGATTTTAAAAAACACACACAAAAAATTGTCGGAGTCTTTACCTGAAGGAGTGACGTCCCGGTATGAAGGATCCCAGCTTGATGGCTTGTCCTAACTGGCAGGAATCAGAGTTTAAAGCCCAAGTCTTATCTCCAAATTATAAAATCACATTTAATCAGTAACTCGGGCACTCATGTTGGTCTTGTTGATCATGTCAACAAAAAGCCATCCAGTCATCATGCAACGCTGTGACACGAGCCCCAGACTCAAACAGAACTGCGACAGAGCGGCTCGTCCAATCCCGGTCCGAGCAGCAGGCGAAGGGTTCAGAGGTTCTCCGAGTACAAACACAAGCAGAGTGTCACAGTTGTGCACATCCTTCTCCGTGAAACATCACAGGCCTCCCAAGTGGCCATCCTTTTGAACGCACAACAAACAGCCAGCAACCAAGGTTTTATTGTGTGTTTGCGTGTTTCGGAGAGGAAGGCTGGACAGTGAAGCTGCTGGTTTAAGAATGGTTAAAAACAACAAATGCAAGGCCGTGTTTACAGCAATGCTGGATAAAATGCAATTACTAAAAATAAACAGGGAAAACGCGTTTGTGCAGATCTACGGTTCTGTTTGCGGTCTGTAGATTAATGTTGAGAGGAGGTGTTTGGTCATTAATGTGTGGCTTGAA
Source organism: Micropoecilia bifurca (assembly GCA_903067075.1). Lineage (NCBI taxonomy): Eukaryota > Metazoa > Chordata > Actinopteri > Cyprinodontiformes > Poeciliidae > Micropoecilia > Micropoecilia bifurca. Next base: position 20,043 of record CAEGAF010181344.1, read on the forward strand.
CTTTGAACTCCTCTACAGGTCAGAGCCTTAACCCTGCCGTGTTTAAAAACTTTTTGAAGTCAGGTTTATCAGCAACAAGGCACTTCATGTTTTACATCACAAAAACATCATTCAGTCATCAGTTATGAAACATGCAACAAATATTTATTTTTTGTCAAACTGCCATGACGTCACACTTCCAAGATTTTATTCTATTTTATTCCAAAAAATTACCACAGTTATTTCCAAAATATGTGCTAGACCAAGAAGAAAACATTCATTATAATTATTATTTTTAGAAGGTAATCGAACAAATAGTTTGGTGGATGTTCCATTTTAATCAACAGCAAATCTAAACAGGTGGGTTTTTCCTTGTCAGTGTTTCAGTGGTTTCGTGGTTTTCTGGAAGTTTGTTCCAGATTTGTTTAAAAAACCTGATATAATTTAACCCTTTAGTCCTTGTTGAATTTTTGAATTGACAATGTGAGCAAGTTTATTGCCTCCAGTGGCAGGTCTAAGAAATAGTTGGAGTCATTGTTTGCATTGCTTTGATGGTATCATAAATGTTTATTTAGGCTAATAATTGTTGATTTCACTTTTACATTTTGTCACATTACATCAAGATAAAGTCGTGCATGACTGCGAAGCAAATTGACGAGAATCCGCTTTTCAAAAATGTAAAAATTAAAATCTGAAAAATGTGGAAGGCATTTTGCACTCCAGAACAGTCTTAACGGCAACATCCAGGACAGACTCTTATGTCCAGGTTCTTGTTGGTATCCGGAGGTTTTCATTGCCCGGGTTTTGGAGTTGATTCAGATATGCTGAATGTTGCAGCTGTTAAAGGTCCCCCTCTGTGGGTGTGTGTAGGTGTGTGTGTATGCCTGTATTTGTGTGTGCTTGTAGACACCAAGTTGCCAGCAAAGGGAGATTTATTTTTTTGCGGCAATATTTTGCCTTCGGGACTTTAAAAAAAAAAATTTAATGTTTTAAGTTTTAAATATTGTGTTACAACACTGACAAGTTTAACAATAAGAAATAAATAATAGGCAAGCTCAGGATTGAATAAACTACTAATTACAGGTTCTTTCTTATGGAAGTAAATATGTGATATCAGAATTTGAATGAAAAATGCATCTGAAATTTGAATGTTGTATATTTGCGCTTACTTTTTCAATTTCAAAATTATTTCAGAATATAATTTTGACCTAAAAAAAATCAGTGTCATTGCTTATACATGTTTGCAATTTTTGTTTGTTAAAACATTCCTATTTCAAAGTGATGAAATTTTCAATATATATATTTTTCAGTGTTAAAAAAATTCAGCATATAAAAAAAAACTTTAAAAGATTCAAATGCAATATTTTCAGTGTCCTAAAAATTCAACTTGCTCAAATTCGCTGTCTGAAATTCAGCATCTAAAAATTTGCTGTACAAAAATGACAAGGTTACTTTAGGTCACAGACACTAGCAATCGTTGTCAGAGTTCAACACCCAGCCAATCACATGACCCAAACCTCATATTGAAGAAATACCAGCATCATTGAGGTTATTACATTAACAAAAGAATATCATCTACTTTTAACACAATAATTTCATGTTTTAAACAAAAACGTAATAAAATCATGTTGAATAAACAAGAAATTCAACAACTTAACGTTTATGAAATTGAATCATGTTGAGATAACATGATTCATTCTAGTCAGACTGATCTTGTGCTGGAGGCAACGAGCGAGATCACGGCAGATCATGCGAGATCATGGGAAATCACGCGAGATCATGAGAAATCACACGAGGGCTCGCAAGATGATTGTTTTTTTTTAATCAAACTTTATTTAAACAAGTACAAACAAGAAAGGCAAATACAACAGTGCAACTCTGGAGGCGTAATAGAGGCAGATTTCAAAGTGGAATACAG
>CAEGAF010181355.1:0-14851 GCA_903067075.1 Micropoecilia bifurca
ACGTTTTATGTTTACATGATGAAAACATAAAACAAACAAAAACTATTACGTTACATTGGCATAATAAAAGAAAATAATAATAATTATAATAATAATTATTATTATTATTATTAGTAGTAGTAGTAGTAGTAGTAGTAGTAGAAGTGGTAGCAGTGGTAGTTGGAGTTGTACATTATATGCATTATATGTATATATATTTAGTGCCATTATTTTGTAGGTTTAGTTGGTGTTTATTCAGCAAAGGACTTAACTCGCTTTGACCAGAACCAATGAAAAACTTGTATCGCTAAAGAGGATCAGCAAACAACCAATCAGGTAGCTCCGGGGGGCGGGACTGAAACAGCCCAGTCAGTTGGAAAACAGCGTCCTAGTAGCTTCTGGAGAGCCAGACGACCGTTTGTCTTTTCACGGAATTCAACTTCCAGAAAAGAAAATTCAGGGTTTCTGTTGGCAAAAAAGAGGCTGAGTACCTTTCACCTTTTTCCTCAGTTAAAATATTCTCCTCAGCTACTGTGTGTATTACCGCCTAAACACCTGCTTAGTGTCAGTGTTTAGCCCAGATCAGCTAAATTGTGGCTGCCTCAGCGCTGTATGTGCGGTAACAACATGTCAGCGCCTTTACCTGCCATCGTGCCTGCTGCCCGGAAAGCCACTGCGGCGGTGAGTAACAGAGTCGTGTCAGAGGGCAAACTTTCTATTTCAAGTCGGTCGAATCCTCAGTTGCTGCCTTTAAGGAGTTAAAGAACAGAAGCTGCTAAACATTTGACACCCGCCAGTCTCTACCTCATGTTTACAGACGTGCGTGTTCTGATTTGTAGGTCATTTTTCTCCATGGCCTTGGTGATACTGGGTAAGTCTTCCTGATTTCTTAGATTCAGAATAATTGGTGTTAGAGATGAGCTACCAGTGCTTCTGCTTGATTTGTTTGTTGTTGTTTCAAATTGGACAGACATGGATGGGCAGAGGCATTTGAAGGCATTAGAATACCTCATGTGAAATACATCTGTCCACATGCGTAAGTGTTGTTTTAGAGTAAATTATGCCTTTAATATATTCAGCACCTTCACTTGCACTGCAACTCGTATTAATCCTTTCAAACGTGTCTGACCCTGCAGTCCTACAATGCCCGTTTCTCTGAACATGAGGATGTCCATGCCTTCATGGTGAGACCTGAGATTGATTTTACTTATTGTGTATTTATTTTTGAAGAGATTCAGAGTTCCAGAATGTTAAAGTTTGTTTTTATTTAATGGTGTGAAAAGTGCAGATTGAGTTTCCAGGGGCACATTTTAGGAGGTACCCCAATTTGAAATTGGGCACATTTTTCATCACTGATTGTCAACTTTTTTTCTTTTAAATTTCCGACTTAGTTTGCTTTTTTAGAATTATAGATGACAGTGAAATGCTTCACTTTCTCCTGATATTTTTTTGTCTTCACCATAATCTTTAAATGGAAAAATGGAGCAATTATGTGTGAATAACATTCAAAAGAATCAATGAAAATCTACAAATTGACAAAAATTTTGCAGGTGTTGATCCAGATCAGATTGATATTCATAAATTCAACTAAATAGTATTAAACAAATTTCTTCACTACTTTCAAAACCTGCATTATTGCTCACTATCTTTAAAAATAAAATAAAAATATTTGCACTCCTCAAAATGTTGATGTGTAAAATTTCCAACAGAAAACTTTTTATTTATGAAATTAAATTAAAAATACCTGTGTATTTGAGAGAATAGATTATACCAGGACCAGATGTGGTGACAACGTTTGTGTGGATAAAGTAGTAATTGTTACACAGTTTTGCTTTTTAACAAAAAAAATCCAAACAAAACAAGTATAAAACTCTACTTTAATTGTATTAATAATTTGAAGTATTAGCTTTATTAAAACTCTTTGAATTCTCTTTGAATATTACATAGATTTTTCCTAAAAGCTGTTAAAGCTTGTTGTGCTTCTTCATATTTCATGCATAAACATATTTCATGTGTATAAACATACACATGAAATGGGTTTTTGTTTAAACACGTTTCTTCATTTTTCATCTATAAACATGAAGCATGCTTCTTTGTAACTTTATAGGTTTCTTCCTTCACAAACAGCATCCATACTTAGGAGTCACATCTTGGATGTGGTGTGTTCACTGTCAAGAAAAAAGATTGTATTTTAAATTTTTGCTCAATCACGGATCAACATTAACATCGGTATCGGCAGCTGATGGTCACTTTTAAACAAATTGTGTCTGTTTGATTAGTAAAACTGGGCTATTAAAAGTAACCGATGTTTATTTCCGTCTCGTTGCTGGTTGAGGGTTTGGCCGGGTGGTATTTGCTAGTTCATGCGACAGTGATGCATCACATTTTCATATCCATGTATCCCTACTTCACAGCCATTTTGATGCTTATTCCACCATTTATAGGTTTGACATCTACGGGTTGAGTCCAGATGCCGAAGAAGACGAGGCTGGAATCAAGAGAGCCTCTGAAAACGGTAAGTTTAAAAACTTCCTTCACTCCCATGTCTTCTAATAATAAAGTCTTTTTTTTCCCCATTTCATTGTGTAGTTAAAGCTATGATAGATCAAGAAGTGAAGAATGGGATACCGTCACACAGAATTCTCCTGGGTGGGTTTTCGCAGGTAGGTGTTTCATTTTTAGAAAGTGTGTGAGTCTTATTCAGGCTCCTGGTTTTCCACAACTGTTGAGGTCAACAATAACTGCACCCCGTCGATTTTGTGGTTCGGCATTCACAGATTTGTCTACGGAGCACAACTCCAGATTATTTGTGAAAGCTTGCACAGTCGCAGATTTTTATTTTCAAAGTACATCTAGTAGAAGCTCAAAACTAATTTCAGTAACTACCAGGTGGTCTTTGTCTGTTTCTGGTCAAACAAATTACTTTAACGATTAAAAAGTACACATACACTTGGAAAAGTATGGGAATATATATATATATATATATTGTATTGCCAGATGGGGTTTTTTCTGCACTGCATTATTTATATACTTCCTATCCATCCACCAATGTCTACCATAATATCTGCATCTTTGTAGTTGAGCTTTGACACAGCTTCTCCTCCATTCATGGATGTTTGTTGTCTCTGTGGGTGAATTTAATGAAATAGAAAAGACAGATTTTTCTCTTTTTTTGGGTTGGTTTTTCTCAGGGTGGAGCCTTGTCTCTGTACACGGCTCTGACGTCTCAGCAGAAGCTTGCCGGTGTGGTCGCGCTGAGCTGTTGGCTTCCCCTCCATAAATCCTTCCCTCAGGTAGAAAACCAGCAGCACCTCTACATTTACACTTTCATTTGAATGCAGCATCAGAAGTCAGTAAGTGTGAGCATAGCAAGCAGAACATGACCGTGACTGTTAATTTTCTTAAAAATGAGCATGGAAGCTGCCACTTTTTTTTTCTTCCTGAACCGTCCCTTTAATGAAACTATGCTGCGGGGATATTCCCTTCCTGCTCATAATCTGTCATAATCGGATCATAAAAACAATCCTAATCTCTTCTATTCTCAGGCGGCTGCCCACAGCGCTAACAAGGACATGCATGTCCTCCAGTGCCACGGGGATTCCGATCCCCTCGTCCCGTTTGTGTTCGGCGCCCTGACGGCGGAGAAGATCAAGAGCCTCATCAACCCGGCCAACGTCACCTTTAAACCGTACCACGGTCTACCTCACAGTGCCTGTCCAGAGGTCAGTCTGCAGGCAGTCCTCTCCGAGAAGCAGCAGCAGCAACAGCAGCAGCAGCTCTCGTCCAGTTGCGTCTCGTTACAGTCTGCGTCTTTTCGTTTCTCTGCAGGAAATGATCGACGTCAAGCGGTTCATAGAGAAGCAGCTTCCAGCCCTCAGCAACGAGTGAGTGGCCCCCACTCGCTGACTCAGTGCTGTCCGAGTCCTCTGGTCTCAACTCCTCTGAGATTTGGTGGACTTGACGACCATGAACTGTACCTGACAGTAAATGTGTGCTGCTGCTCCGTAGACCCAGTGAGACCGAGGGCTTCCTGTTAGACTGCAGATTGGCCTGACTGAGACAATGCTGCAGCTCCGCTCAGTGTTACTGTAGAGGAGCGTTAGCTGCTTGATCGCAAAGCATGTTGCCACTGAGACGAGCCATTTTTGCAGGAACTGTATGTATTATAATGACTAGGGCTAAACTTTTAAGTTTAATACTGACACTCACAATAAATGGCCTGTTGTAAAAAAAAAACAGAAAGAAAGAAGCTTTTGTAATTCAAATAAGTGTATTTATGAGTGACATATCCCTTTGGCTACAGGAGCTTCTTTAGCAAAATTGCTGTTTTGTAGAGATTCAGCGATCAGGCATTTTCTGGATGGTACATATTTTCCTTGATTTTCCTTCCGATTTTATTTCTTTTCTGTTCTCAAGACTGCAGCAAATGATAGTAAAAATATGTTGCATTTCCCTTGACAGAGGCAGTATTTTTGAATCCTACTGAAAGTAAATTGCAGGAGGGTTCCAGCCCAGTCCGGATAAGTATCAAAAACAGAACTTGCATTTTCCTGATGTTTTCCTTTTCCTCGAGATACAAAAGAAACAACTAGGAATTTACATAATTTTTCTTCCAGATCATGTCAGTTACTTTTGATTTGCCGCACTACTTTATTGCTGTTTTTGGAGTTGCTGTCTACGAACCGACAGGTAAATGTTGCACGCATTACAGAATAAAAAAGGGGCCATTTCAGTGCTGCTTTTTTGGCTTCCAGATTTTCTTTATAAGTTTTAACCTAGACTTGCATTTGTTAATCACAAACTGTGCTTTAAGAACCATATTTGTCTTAGGAAAGTCCATGCCAAGTTTTCAAAGTTCAGCTATTATAAATTTTGATTTAGAGCTGATTTAATTGGTCTAGTTGCCAAAAACAGTGAAATACTCCATTATCACATTATTGCATTTAAAACCAACTCTAATGCTGTTGGTCAGTTTGTTGGTCCAGAACTATCAGTCCAAACACAAATCCAGATTGTTATTTTTTTTTTTATCAAATAGGCTAACTAGCCTAGCCCAAACCTCAACTCTTAAAATAGCTGAACCTCATGCGGTAGATCTAATTTAAATCAGTTTGGCTGATTCTGCAGAGAAGAGTGATCAAATATACAGCTGTATTACATTAGAAACTTGTTTATGGCAGCAAAATTCATCTGACCATGGTGCAAATTGCTAGAATGAGATTTGACCAAAAAGTAGAGGGTGTGCATTTAAATTTTGAGAAAAAAAAACCCTTAAAAAAAAAAAAGTAAAATCCCCATATTAACCGTACTAATGCACATAATGCATTCATATAAGCTTCTGTGTATCTAGCTGGTTACGAGGTGTAAATGGGTTACTGAGGCAACCCAATAAAGAATTCACAAAACATTTAATTAATGCTCATATCAAATGAGAGCAAGAACATTTGCTTGTGCTTTATTTAATTCGTGAGAATTCAAATAACTATTTCACACAAATTCCCTTTTTTTTCTTTAAATCATACATAAATATATCAGTGTTCATGGTCATGTATTCAGCATATTTTTCCCTGTTCTGTTGAAATTAAATATATGACTAATATCACAGTATTGAAACACACAGACGAGATCGATCTCTGGGTATCAGCTCGTCAAGTTGTAAAAACCTTTCATATATATACATATATATAAATGTATATATATATATATATGTATATATATATATATATAACTTTGAGAAGAGCTGAAAGCACCAACATGTGAAGTCATTGTCGCACCGTTCACTTCGGACTAAAAGGTGCTTGTGTAGAAGATGTTGATCCAAGGCACTTTCCTTTCTTCCTAAGGTACATTTAAATAAAACCTACAAGTTTCTACAAGAACTGAATATGCATTAAGGCTCACAATATACCTAAATACAAATGCAGTGCTCACAGATACATGCTTTCCCGCTTTAAATAAGGTAGAAAAGTGCAATGTCAAGCGCTAGGGAATATATTTATATATATTTATATATGTATAAAAATATAGATATGTTTTCTGAACAAATACAGTAACGGATGCTGAACCTAGCTTTTGTTCTCGGTTGCTCTGAAGGATTTGGAAATCCACTAATCATGCGGAAATAAACAGCAGTTACCAGCTGGATAAACACTGGCTTTCAGCTGGGTTCATTTTCCTGTCTGTCTTTCTCTAAATAGCAGGTCTCTGACTTTTTACACAAAAGCTCCTCCTTTTGTTTGAGTATGTATGTGTTTGGGTGGGGGGATGCATGCGCTGAAAAGCTAACGGTGGGGCAGTGGAGAGAGTTTATGGCTCGGGGGGAGGCTCCTCCAAGCTGTTGAGCAGATCCGTGTACGCGGGCGAGTTTATGTAGCGAGGGTAAGAGTCTCTCTGCATCAGTGTGTAGATCTGCTGCTGAGCGTCGTCGAACGTGCACGACGTCGGCTCCAGCATGTTGCGGTTTATCACCTCTCGGACGCGGGAGTCCAAGCTGACCTGTGGGTTCAAGGAAACGGCGAGACCCTGAATATAAACGTCGTATAAGCGAAGTCGAAAAGCTTTTAGGGTAAAAAAGACTTTCTAAACTACGTTGGTTACTTATTCGCCTACAAAATGAGCAACACAACACAATCTTAAAAAGCAACACATCATGCTTTGAGGTAAAAATGTTCAAGAGCAGATGTTCAGTTGAAGGAAATCCTTGAAACTTTAATGTATATTACAATTAAAACAGCAAGGCAGAATCCCAACCAAATCAAATTACGCATTCCCTTTTTTGATGATTTTTTTTGTTCTCTATTTCCTGATAAATTTGTCTCTAAATTGAACAGGATTAAACCTCCTCTTTGACTTTTTGTCTCACCTCTTTCGGGGACAGAATGGAGATGAAGTCCTCGTATATTTGGCGGACTTTCTCCTCCACCACCGTCTTATTCGTCTCTTTCTTCAGATCCTCGCAAGCGAGCCAGAACATCATGTTCTCTTCGCTGAACTCCGTCCTCAAGAACTGCCTGAAGCAGCTTCGCCCAGCTGCACTTTTCATCAGCTTCTCGAACGACACCGCCCAGGAGCGAGCTTCGTCCACAGTGGGTGTCGGGCTGAGGGATGAGTGAAGAATTCGTTTTTGCAAAGACAGTTTGGTTTCCTTTAAAAGTCGTTTTTAGAGGACTTGAAAGTGAAAGTTACCTTTCTTCACAATTGGAGTTTCCTTCTGGCTGCTGCTCAAACGTTGACCTCTGTATGGTTTCTTCGTCACCTCTAACAGTCAAACTGAAAAGATTGAGAGGAGCCATTATGTCTGAGCAGTCAAAACAACAGCAGGGATATTTAATCCCGTCTTTTTGTTTGTAAAACCGAGTATGTTGACCAACATCTTGAGTCATTTCCCAAGGTATTGCTTCAAAGCAGACAGACGTTACAGTGACCTTACTAAAGTATTTATAAACCTTTAGCTCCCTTCAATTTTCCTTCACATTTGACCTAGAAACGTAAAGTTGATCACTGATAAGTCGTTGATAGGGTTAGGGTTGTTCTCCATTAAATCTGACCAAACTTGAGCTATCTTGCGAAGAACAAATTTTGAAGACCGCATTTTATTTTCCTTCCACTTCACAGTTACGCGCTTTGTGCTGGTTTGTCACATAAAGTCCCATCGCTGGACTTTGGCTGCTATTTCACTTATTATTTTCAGTCCAGAACTCCGCCTAGCACTTGTATTACACTACAGGTACAGAGTCAGGAGAAGGATGGTTAACATCCCTACAGAACCCGCACATCCTGGACACAAGCAGGTTGAATCTTTATCTTGTGGTCAGGGGTTTCAGGGCTGTATTTGTAAAAAGTCGCCACAGAGACAGTTTCTTCCCCCAGATTGTCTCTCTGTGAAGAATACAATGAACACTGTACAGCCAGTACAGTGTTCTGGTTACAGTGAACCAAAATAAGCATCTTTGCACTCCCACATCTATTCTTCTTTTCCCTCTCTCTTTCCTTCTCTCTTTTTCTTCCTCTAATTCTTTATTAAAATCGGTTTTGAATACATTTATATATCATTTCTTTTATCCATTACTTTATTAAGTCAGACCTTTAAGCCAAAGTGAAATTCCTCCATTGTGCACACAGTCTTGGCCAATAAGTTTCGCTTCTTCTGAACGACAGGTCAAGACCGCTCTGAAATTTAAGTAGACGGTCCGACTCCCCTGATGCAAAGTGAAAGCAGGCGTCTCAAAAATCATTTATGCAGTCAGATATTTATCTGGAACTGCAAACTGATGTTTGTTCCTCATTCAAATCGACTCGGCACGTATGGCAGGTTCACGCCGATCCGCTGGGACCACCTCCGCCAATGATGAAATGTGTCAACTACCTTGTTGCCCCCTTGGGTCTCACCTGTGCGTAATTAAAAGCAATTCGCCGCCTCTGCTGCAGCAGCTGGCCCCGGAGTAATTGGTTCAGGTGACAGTCCCCCTGCGAGCCATCCCAAGTGGGAATGCGGCTGCTGTGCAATGATTAAAACCAAATTCATATACAAGTAGAGATTAAATGAATTACTCATCTCCTGTGGAGTGCATTAGGGTGGCTGCTCCCAGAGGAAGCTTGAGTCAGCCATGGATAACTGGCAAAACAGGTTAAATCCCCTGAGACGGGTCTGCGTGGGACCACTGAGGTCCTGTTGTTCTGGGAGGAAGGGTGGGGTTGAGTACGATCTTTCAACCCTAAGGAGTAAGGCTGAAAGATGGAGCTCTGTCCTTCTAAAGAAACCATCCGGTCCTGGCTAACATCTCCCCAAACTTTGCTGGAAAATGTTTTATGGTCTGAAGGAGCAAGACTGGAACTTTGTAAAGATTATGCCCACATGGAGCATGGTGGTGGAGGTGTCATGCTGTGGGGTTATGTTTCTTCAGATGAAACTCAGGGTTTTATCTGAAGCTGAACTCGTATGCAAAACACTTTGTCAGGTTTTTAGCTCCAAAAGTTTTAAAACCCAAGCATAATTTCTCTTCCATTTCACAGTCCTACGCTACTTTATGTCGGTCTATCCCAAAAGTCTGAAGAATGTAGTCACCGGTACAGCCATCTGCAAGGCAATCCAACTGCAATAAAACTAGTACCCAAAAAAGGGTTTTCAACATTAGTCTGAACAAAGAACATTAATTATAACCATATTTAGCACTGCCCTGCAACAGACTGGCGACCTGTCCAGGGTGAACCCCGCCTCTCGCCCGGAACGTCAGCTGGAGAGGCACCAGCAACCCTCCTGACCCCACTAAGGGACAAGGGTCTAAGAAAATGGATGGATGGATGGATGGATGGATATTTAGCACTGGTTGCTAGATGTCCCCAACGGTGGTGTGTGTCTGTTACCAGGAGCAGCTACAGCAGCAGCACCAGCAGAAGCAGCAGGCGTTTGAGGCGTTGGTGGGGGTGTTTCCCATTTTGTGGCGCGCTTGGAGGACACTGGCAGCTGCTTCCTGATGAACCTGCATCTGTCTCTTGCGCATCTCCGCCCTCTCTGAGCCCATGGACTGCAAGCAGAGGAGCACCACAGAGTTAGAGGGAGGTTAGAGGGAGATGGTAAAAGCAAGAAGAGCAGCTCTGACAGGAATAAGGTGACACAAGAAGAGAGTGTTAAAATGGTAATAGGATCACATTAGATTGGGTAAAAAGGCAAATCAATCCCTCTATCCATCTACAAAATTTGCTCTAAGATCTGGAATTCATGGCAATTTCTATTAGCCATTCACACTCGTGGCAAAGGAAAAACTCATTCTTGTTTTTGAAAATGACAGGATTGCTGCACATCAAGGCCTCCTGCTGACAAGGTTCTGGTTAAATTTCTGAAAAGATTTTAAGTGGATTCAAGCCAAAAAGTAAAAAAAAACAAAAAAAACGGTCTAGGTAGTTCACTGCCTAGAGCTTCTTATAAGAGAACTATCCTGCATGTTTAGCTGATCTACATTGGAAACATTCAGGGTGGATGACACTAGAAGTCTACGAAGTTCCAGACCATGGATCGTAAACTTTAGACCCGTTGATGGAACAGCTTGTTTGAGATTCGTCTAGTTTAATTATTGTCTCCTGCTCGTCTTACTTCTTTTTGCATTTTGAATTCAGGGTGGATTCAAGATGATTGACTGTAGACATGATGGTCTTTTGAAATGCTGTGCTAGTTTTTATCAGATTTATCCAGATCCATGTTTTCCTAAAAGTTTTTTTTTGTCTCCTCAGTTCATGGAATGTTTCCCTAAAATCTTGAAGATCATCCAATTGGTGATTGGCATTTCAGTATTTTCTTTTCAGACCTTTTTCAGCTGTAGCTCTGTCTTTTCAACTTGATATATTTCCCCCCCAGTCTCTCTCCTGTTATTGAATTGGGAACACTGACCTTACCAGAGGCATTGGGAACACTGACCTTACCAGAGGCAACTAAACTCTGGGGTGCTTTAAATGGTTCGTTTGTGACTCCTGGGAAGAGTCATTTGTCGGCTCTTGGAGTAATTTTGGTGCTTAGCAACTTCTGGAATAGGTTTCCTGGTTTTTTGTAAGATCCCTTTAGTCTTGGGTGTGGTGGGTGAAATTTGGCACAACAGTCCTCTAAAAAATATAGTTAAACCCAGTTGCTTCTTTATCTCCTTTACTCTTCATCTCTTTTTTAAAAAAAAAAAACAAAAAAAAAAACAGCAAATTAGTTAAATGGTCTGACATTGAAAAGCACTGAGTAACATCTGAGTTACATTCTAACTTAATTACCTTTTCAATTATTTTCCTGAGAATAACATATTTGTTTCCACCTGTTACAGCAGATGCATTTTGTAGAACGCATTTCGACATCCAATGACATTTTCTGTGCAGTTTTTTAGGTTCTGTTAAGACATCTTAGTGCAAAGTGGAGAGGAAACTATAATGTCAGATGAATCCAAAGCAAACTGGATTATGCTGAAAGGTAAGAAAAAAAATCCAGAGAGAATCCCAGCATGAGGAGCATCTCTCCGCTCCTCTCTGTCAGAGCGGTTATGACATCGGCTCGGCGTCACTCCTTGGACCGCAGAGATCGCATCCATCAGTTGCATCCTCTGGAGGATACGCACGCGTGATGGCTCACACAAGCATCGCTCTCAGCCCAAAGCGAGCGGCCATTTATAGAAATACAATGAAATCATTTGATCAGAAGGGCTGATAAGATGTTGCTTTCCTCCTCCCTCCCCTGTGTTTCTCTTTTAAGCAAATAGTCCTGAAAAATAAAACCTGAAAAGGTCCAAATCGGTTTAATTAGCGACGATTACACTGGAGTCATGATGAATAATTCAGGAACATTTATATGGATGCTGGAACATCCAAGAAAAAAGATGCTCCTGAAAAAAGATGCTCCTGAATTACCCGCGTTTCATTTTGGTTTTTGTTTTAAAAAGCGTAAATGCGATAACCTTCTTAGACGAGATCACGTTATATAGAGGGCTGGAGTAAAAAAAACAATCCAATAAATCGATTACTTACTGTGTCACCATGAATGCCAGAATACAGGTGATTTTCAGCTCGATCGCATCCGTCTGCCTCCGACTTGACACAAACCAGTTGGTTTCCTCTCCGCGCATGCGTTCCCTGCAAGTGTGAAAAAGATTTCTCTGCAACCACATGCATGCAGGCACCGCCACAACACGATCTGTTGAAGCCACGGGAACAAACGGAGAGCCTGCAAGACTTCGGCATGATACAAATTAACGCTCATGACTCCCAACATTGATCAGAAATCTTACTGGAAATATAAGCAACAGATGCTGATTAGAATTCGACTGGAGAGAAACAAATGTGTTAGAGTTTCAAACGATTAATAGATTTATTTTATTGGAGGGCAGCTTTTGCAACTCGATATGGTTCTGAATCTCTCAAGCTGATCATATTTCCTTCAAATACCAACACGTGTTGCGTGTCGAGGCTCAATTCTGTCAAACATCTGGAAAATCCTCCGTCCAGCATCTCTATCTGCATCCCCGCCTCCCCTGGTGTGGCTGGACCTTTCTGTCTCCGCCAGGGGGCAGGAGAGATCCATCCAAACAAAATGAACTCAAACAGGTTGGAATATCCAAGGCAAAAACTTCTACAATCTAACGGAGACCGTGATATAATATCTATCTATCTATCTATCTATCTATCTATCTATCTATCTATCTATCTATCTATCTATCTATCTATCTATCTAATGCATTAATTATTTACCTACCATTTATTTGCATGATAATTAATTTGTTAAACATGAAACTAAAAAGGCGTAAAGTGTTTATGTATTTATTTATTTGTTTTTTTATCTATCATTTTAATTATTAAAGTTCACCTTGAAATACTTAAATTGTTACTGGGACTCTTTGAACAACCTGTATTATTATTATTATTATTATTATTATTAGTAGTAGTAGTAGTAATAGTAGTAGTAGTAGTAATAGTAGTAGTAGTAGTAGTAGTAACAATGACAATAATAAAATTAATTATTCATTTACAATTTAAGTAACATTTATAATGCTTACAATGACAATAAAAAATGATAATGATAATAAAAAAATAAAAATGTTATATATAATGTCTTATTTAATATTTGTTTCCATGCTTATTTTTTATGTATTTTAAAAAAATAATATAAATACTGAAATTATTTATTCAATAATTGTGTTAATTTGTGATTTGTTATGTAATGTATGTCTATCTTTCATATTAATACTGTATTTACTTGAGTTGGCTGATTTATTAAAAAGTAATCTAAGAAATATATATTTATATATATGTCTGTATGTAAACAAAAACTTGTATTAATAAGACTTTTGAACAGAAACAGATTCATAAAATAAGTCAGAGGCTTTCTGTATAATTTTCAAGACTTCTCTGCATTCAGAGAGGAGCTGAGAAACATTGATTTAGAGATAAATTGACCTCATTACCATCTTTTAGCCAGGATGTGCAACATTTTAAAAACTCTTTTGCAGTAAATTGACTCCCTGGAACTGCGATTAAATTGAAAAGCTGTGCATTAGTATTTCATTTTAATGGTAATCCATATATATAAACTTTGGAAATACATCACATACCTTTCAATACAAAGTGTTGCTCTGAATATTAACTATAGCAGTTAAACAACTACAGCAAGTAATTTAATCTATGCTCACTGTAAAAAGTTGTACCAACCATAATATCTCCTCATAGGAGCCAAACTTTCTAGTGAGCTTTTTGCGCTATTGCAGTATTTACACATTTTTGTTACAGATTTTGGCTGTTCTTTTGCTCATTTTCCAGTTCTTTCACCCACACATGTTGGAATATTAGCCAGTGCATGTTTATAAATGAAAATAATAGATTAGTGAAGGAATAAAGACAAAGTGTAAGACATAAAAAACTACATCAGATTAATTTGGCAAGTGTGCCTTTAAGAAACAGGAAAAAATAAATCCAGTCATCCAACGTGGGACCTGAAGGATGTATCTTCCTTTAGTTGGCCAGGTTTTCAGCTCACAGTCCCTTTTCATTTTGTTGGACCTGAAATTGTTTTTTGTATGTACCAGCTGCTTTTTTTCATCTTTTTCAAAGATTCAGCTAAAACAATAACAACAATGCATTGTGTCTTTGCAACCAGCTGTTATAACAAAGGTTGTGTAAAGTTAGTTATTTGCAAAGTGTCTGTCATGCCTTGTGCTTAGTTTGTTCCTTGAGTGTCAGAGATTGTTTACACTGAGATGACTCATGAGTTCATCACAGGTTCAAGAATTTTGCATGTTGTATTTGTGCTTTTCATCAGGCATGTATGTATTCATTTTGTACTTTGAGTAGACTCTAGTAGATGTTTCTGCAGGGCCTCTGGGCTTTGGTCCCTGCAGCTTCCAGGCTGCTTGAGCTGTACATTTTTCTCTGTGCCGTTTCGGATAATTTCCAGTCCCTCGGTCCTACAACCACCCAGTCCTGAGTTGTGGTTTGTTTTTTTATTTAGAAGACATTTGGACCTTCTTCTACAGGTTTGGAGAAAGATGTTTACTGTCACTGTTTGGTTATTATTAGCAGTCTAAGTGTTCCAGCCTTCTTTTTTTTTCTTTTTTTTTTGGTTTTCGAAATTCAAAGAGAAGCAACCATTTATGACGTCCAAAGTAAAGCAAATCAAAAATATTCATTTGATCATTTTTGCTATAATTACTATCTTATGACAAGGCAGATGCCTTCTCACGCCTGAAGTCAGCAACAGGTGTTTTCTCTGGTGGCAACACAGCTACAGTCCACTCAGGACAGCAGGACAGCTGCAGTCCTGCTGGTCAGCTGGCTGAAAGAAGACCGCTCTTTTCAAGTGATTACAGGATAAATCCTCAAGAAAGACAAATTTTGAAATACTTGTGAACATGAAATTCGTGAAATATTAAAGGGATGAATGTTTTTTTGTTGTTGTTGTTTACCCATGTTTATACAGTAGACTTCTAATATGAATGGGGTTTAGGAACCACAAATAGCTAAAATCTACAAATAGTTGAAACTCCCATCATTAACTGCATGTTTTAATAGTTGAAGCTTTAATGCACATTAATATGCACAGAGGAAATCTCTCACCACAACCGGGGAAGTTATAATCTACAGTCGTCCTCATCTCCTGTCTTGAGGGTTCAGCCAATCACTGCCAAGGAAACAAAATAGCGCTTGGATTGGCTGCTGTTGCAATTTCTTTCAAATATTTTATGTAAACTGCGATTTTTCATGAATAATTTTGGGTTACATCCCATCCATCCATCCATCCATCCATCCATCCATTTTCTCCCGCTTATCCGGAGTCGGGTCGCGGGGGCAGTAGCTTCAGAAGGGAGGCCCAGACTTCCCTCTCCCCAGCCACTTCTTCCAGCTCCTCCGGGGGAAC
>CAEGAF010181364.1:0-83198 GCA_903067075.1 Micropoecilia bifurca
ATCCATCTTATGCATTTTCCAGTCGTTTGTTCTATAAGGGCAAGAGGTAGAGAGTGCAGTACTGCAACAACCTCAGATAAGCTCATAAAAGGGCCGCATTAAGTCCTTCATTTTCCCGACTCTAAGTCTGGAGGGTCTTGTGTATTTTTTGGGGGGTTGGGTAGGGAAATTGGGAAGTTGCGCCGAGAAAACATCCGCCCCATGATGAGGCCAACCCAGTCCGAGCCTGTTTGTCCCGTGGAGGCTAAAGCCGCAGGTGTAGCGCCCCCTGGCGGAAAACACGCACCAGCGAGCCCACAATTCAGCTGCTGCTGGTAACTACTGACGGCCAAAAGTATGAAGTCCCATAAGTATTATTGTGTTCAGGGATATATGTGTATAGTGACAAGTTACATTTACTCAGTTACATTTAATTGAATTTTGATATAATGTACTTTTAGGAGTATTTTTTATTACGCTTTTGCTTAAATAATTTTATTGTAAAGTATTTTTCTACTCTTACTTGAGTAAAAAGTCTGGGTTTTCTGCCCACTGAATTAAAACAAACTAATTTACGGATCAGACACAGACACACACCTGCAGTTTTTGGTTAAAGTTTCCTACGTTTTTTATTGAAATAAACTGATTTGGAAAAAATTCTCTCACCTGATTTTGTTATTTTTTGTTACTTATATGAATTATTGACATTTTTGTACCTTAAAACAGCAACATTTCCGCTTAACCTAATCATTTGGTCCATCTGATTGTGTAATTTTTACATATTAAATTTGATTTGATCAACTACTCTGTACTTTTTACCAAATACTTTTTTACTCTTACTTGAGTAATTTCTTGGATGACTACTAGAGTAAAAATGTGTTGAAGTAGTGCTACTCTTTCTTAAGTACAATTTCTGGGTACTATTATGCCTTTAGAAAATTAATTTCTGCTTAATTTCAAAATATTTAAATTCACATTTGAATATTTATTCAGTAAATCTAATGACCCTTAATAATTTCTGGTGAAATTATTAAGCGGTTGAGAAGTTTTTGTTGCTTTGTTGTTTAATTTCAGTAACCTTAATTTTTTCATTTTGTCACAGAATTTAGTTTTAAATAAGTTGCATTTTGGCTGAGTTACTTTAAAATTGTGATCACTTTACCTATAGGTTGAATCCTGAACAGAAATTTAGCAACACATTGATAAGAAACATTATTGTGAAACACTCCTGTGGACAACAGGTGGCAGTGTCTCCTTTTTTTTTTTTACATTAATTTCTTCTTTTATTTTTATTTAGTCCATTACTCACTATGAGAAGATGAGATCTGCAACCTGTGTAAATGTTGCTTTTGTATTCTCTCTCTCTTTGTGTTGTTCTTTCCTAACAAAAACTTGCCCACTGAATAAAAGTTGAAAGTAAACCAAGACGAATGTTTTATGAGCAAATTATACTCACAGATAATCACATCTCTCTAGTTCTTTATTTCTATTTTTCCTTGATTTATTCATCCTTCTTGGTTTTTAAGCTGCTTTTTCAAACAGCAACAATATTGGTGTGAGTTGTCTCCTCACACCAAGCAAAGATATTATTGTAGGAGCAAATTGTTTAACATTAATTTGAGAGAATTGTCATACAAGGCAAATGTTTGAATCAGTTAATAATCCGTTAATGATCTGTACAATCAGTTGATTGTTCAGACCATTCAACATATCAAATTTGGGGAAATCATCAGAATTAAGGGGTAGGGTTAAAATTTACCCCATTTTAACCTACTTACAAAATAAAATACTTACAATAGCCTTTATATTCTTGGCAGCAATTAAGCGGGAGTGTTACATACAGAAATTTTTATTAATTTTTTCATTTTGCGCCCCTACCCGTCCAGGTTTACAGCCGTCCTAGGCAACTGCTCAAAGCAAATATGGCCACCTACATTTTTAAAATCTACTGCAATTTCATAAATGGTCAATCAACAACAGTGACTTTTTAAAAATTTCTACAGCTTTTTATGCATTTACTGATCTACACTTTGTCACGCAGAGGCATTTGTGTTGTTTTTAAAAATATATATTTATTTAGCTATTCTAAACATTAAACAACAAAAAAATGTAACAAGCTGTAATAATAAGCATGGTTCCTGAAATAGCTTAGATCCTCCTTACTGGGTCTTTTATTCATTCCCTTGATCTTCATGAGTTCACCCGTTATTGACATGCACACACTGTTTTTGAGCAGCATGTAAAATTGCACAGATGTGGGGTCCCTGAGGCAACAGCGCCATGCTTTTTCCACATTCCTCCTTCTGACCATGGCTGCAGGCTCACAGAGGCCTGGAACAGCAGTGATCCTTTCCACTGGCACTCTCAGAAACTTTTTCCAACGAAGCGACAGACTCCAGCTGGACCCTTCGTGGCATTTTCAGCTGTTCTTGTGCTTTTGTACTTTCTTCACTGCTTAAATGCCCACTTTACTGGAATAATTGGTCTCACTCTACAGGAGACTTTTGACTCATTGCTTTTAGGGTCGGAGGAACCATAAGTAACAAACACCCTGCCTTTCTGCACCCTACCTTCAGCTGCAGCTCCCACGCAGCGACACCAGCAGAGACTGGGGGGTTCAATAAAACAAGCTGCACTTTTTTTTCCTTTTTTTCTCCCCACATCTGTTTCTCATGCTGGCGGCAGGATGTAACCTTTAAAACAACAATGCCTGGTTAAGAGACACACCACATAGGAAAGTAATAACTCCGACACGAAACTAAAAATCTGCACATTCAGCTCCTTCTGGGGAACACAATCAAATTTTCATTAACACCCTTCTTTAACTCGTCTGACATAATGGGAGTTTACAAGAAAGTGGGAGTAGCCTCGTCCAGTCACTCCCACTGTCACGTGTGAGAGGAACCGATGAGAAAGTGAAAAGGGGTTTGGATTACAAACAGTAGATGTGGACAATTTGTGGAAAAAAATAGGTATAAATGAAGAAGCTGGAGGGAAGAGCTCCGCCCCCTCGCTTCGTGAGGAAGTAATCACAGTTGGACTAGGATGATGTGGGCAACGATTGTCCTCCTGCTGCTCCTGCCTCAGCTGGCTTCCTCCACAGTATGTATATGCATGTTGAAAGTTGTTAATGCTTTTTATTGCATTTCTATATTAAGATTTATGGAAGGCAGAGTAATGCAGGAAGCTGTCAGCGAGAGGCCCAAACAAGCTGCTTTATTCTGTCATTGTTTGAAGAAAACATGTATATCCTATAAAGAAAATAGAATGTTGCACAGCCCATTTTGTATTTTATTGAGATAAACACGACTTTAAATATGAAGGATGTTTTGTCAGAACTTTATCCCTAAAGAAAAACTCAATATTTTAATCTAGGATATTTAAATTAAGGTCTAAGAAAATTGTGCTTTTGACATTCTCAGACATTATAATGTCTAATGCTATTTTCACCATATAATTAAACAAATCTTTATCCCAGGGAGCTCCAGATTAGTTTGCTTCTTAGTTATTTTGTGCCCCCATGCTTCGCTATTTCTTCTCAATCTTATTCACTTTTATGTTTGTAAACCAACAATTTTATTGGTTGGTTTATTCCAATAAACCAACTAAACTTAACTTCCAATAAACTGAACTAAAGCATAATAATGTATGTCTCCTGAGTAAATAGCTTTTTTGAATTATATAGATAAAAAAGAAATAAAAGCTCAAATCTCTTGTTGCATTTCAGTAGGATTTAATGTTCCAGAGCATAACCAATGACTGACCCTATCAGTCACTTTCATAAGAATACTGATTTGTATTTGAAGCTACTCCAAACCACTTCTTAAATATCCCAAAAATACAAACTTACACCTGGTTGTACCCTGAAAATGATATATTTCTGGGTACAACGTTGGTAAAACTGCCGATATAGCAAAAAGCAGAGAGGTGAAATGATAAAGATGTCTTTTATTTGCTTATTTTACTTTGACAGTGTAATATTGCTAGCAACTCTTTAAATTAGAGGCTAAAACTTTTAAAAAGCAGACTAAACATTCTCCAGCAGATGCTTGGTTTCCAGTATAATGAGTTTTCTGAAAAGTTATAAAATAAATAGCAATATCTTGTAACAGTTAACCTAACACAAAAATAAAGGTAAAAAGTTCCAGTGTTTTTCTGACCACAGGCAGTCTGTGTGCCATTCTTCTGTTTACCTGTAGACTGAAGGTACATCTGGCCACTTAAACCAATCAGAGCCTGTAAGTGAGGAACTCTCTGACTCACCTGTCAAAGACCAAAAAGCTTTCAGGCAGACCAAAGGTCACGATGCGTGCTCCATCCCATGTGACATCACCGTCAAACTCCTCCGGGATGAAAAACACTCAATCTGTGGTGAAGTTTCTATTTTGTCCTTGTAGTATTGATAGCTCTCTCATCAATATTGGCTGCTAACTAAGCATGTCTGTTTGCATGTGTGCAGGCCAGCTGCAGCAGTCCCTGCTGGCATTTGGACGTAGCACCCGAAAGCTAATCAGGGATGTGATGGAGGAGCAGCAGAGAGGCCTAGATGTCCTGAGCGGACAGGTAAAACCTGGTCAGGATTGCCTGGTTTGATGCAGAGACTTTTAAGGAATTAGCTGGCCAGTAGTGAGCGCTGCTGTGTCACATTTCCAGGTTTCGGAACTGATGAGCAAAGTGCAGATGCTCAGCTCTGAGGTCCAGAGAAGCAACGCTGAGATGTACTCGATAAAACCTGTTCAGTCCCACGGTAACACACAGGCTCCCTCATACAACATGCAGACCGAAGGGTTATTGTCCAAATAAATACATTTAAATTTGTGGATATAATGTGACAAAATGTGAAAAAGTGTAAGGCATCATATCAGGTAAAGAAAGAATTAAAAGTCATATATAAATAAGAATTGTTAGTGTGCAAAGTCAGATTTTCATCAGGGAATCCCTTTAGTTATTAACAACAATGGCTAAAATATTTTCTTGAATTTGATCACTTATGATTTTGATCAGGACGAGACTGCAGCGACATCAAGGAGAGCCTGATGTCAGTCGTCCCAAAGATCCCCAGTGGTATTTACATAATCCATCCAGAAGAAACAGACTCTTCTTTTGAGGTACAAAATTAACTTAGGCATTCCCTGTTTGGCTAATTTCCATTGTTAAAACCTAAACAAATGTGAAGGTTTTCTGTGAGATGGACTACATGGAAGGCGGCTGGACAGTGATGCAGAGGAGGACAGATGGATTGAATGACTTCAAACGATCCTGGGCTGATTACATTGATGGATTTGGAAACCTTGCAGGTTGTGCATATATGCATTCATTATCATTCACGAATCAGGTTTACCTTAAAGCCTTTTTATCCAACTCTTTCTCCTTTTTATCGAGCCAAGAGAAGCCTAAAGCTGCAGCCAAGTTTAATCCTCATCCAATTTCTCCTTCTTTGGATTTATAGGAGAACACTGGTTGGGCCTGAAGAAGGTTTTTCACATCGTCAACCAGAAAGATGCTCGCTTCCAGCTTCACATTGCTCTAGTGTCCAACAACGATGTCACGTCTTATGCTTCCTATGATGACTTCCGCCTCGACAATGAAACACAGTTCTTCAGAATCCACCTGGGCAGATATGCAGGCAGTGCTGGTATGACAAAACAAGGAAGACATCTACAGTTCTTTTCAAACCGTTTGATATGTGGCATTATTTTTGTTCAGGTGATGCTTTCCGTGGCTATGAGCAGGAGCAGAACCAGGACACAGCTCCATTTAGCGCCTCGGATGTGGACAACGACGGCTGCAACCCGTCATGCAGCTTTGCCAACAGGACGGTGGAGAGTTGCAGCATCCTGCACAACCACACAGGGTGGTGGTTCAACCAGTGCGGACTGGCGAACCTCAACGGTTCCCCCGAAGACGGGGAACAGAACCAAGGGAAGAGGACGCGCATCCTTTGGGACACCTGGAGGCAGAGTGGAGTCCCTTACGCCATCAAATCTGTAACGATGAAGATCAGAAGGCTTGCAACCAACAACTGACACCTAAGGAAGAGGGATGAAGCAATGATGGGCCTCTGACAATTTTACTAATGCAGCAAATATTTGGTAGTGTAAAATATTAAAAACTTATACTTGAACTTAGATAATACTTTCAAAGACCCTTTCTAAAACTTAGCAGATACTTTCAGGAACTTAACAAGCACTTTCTGAAACTTTCATGAATTTTGGCAGATACTTTTAAGAGTTTTTTTAAATCAAGCTTTCTTGAAACTCCTGAGATACTTTCTGGAACTTTTCTGGAATCTACCAAGTACTTTTCAAACATTTTATGGAAATGTTCCTTTATTTCCATTCAAATTCCATGGAAGTACCTGATGAGTTATGGAAGATTACCTCAGAGTTCTGCAAAATTGTTGTTATTTTGTGCTAAAGAATGTTTTCTATAATTATGATCTTAAACTATTACTACAGCTAATTTTGTTTTGTCTAAAGAGGACAAATTTATGCCACAAATGCCATTAACATTTGACCACAACTACAAGTAGAAATCCCTGATGTGCACATAAATTCTGTGATTTTTGTTAAATCGTGCTTGTTCTTTTTAATTGACACAAATGTCTCTATGTAACCTGTCTTTATTTGTTATATTTGATTATAAATGTTAGATAAGAAAAACAGCAATAACATACATGAATCCCATCACTATTTACTTATTCATCAAGAGGAAATGAAAACAGCCAAGCCAAAGCTTTTAATAGTTGGTTTTTATTAATATGATTATAAGCTTTTACATATTACAAGTGGACAATAAAGTCATTCTGCATGTATACGTCATAGATAAAATTTTGTTGAAAGTTTGATGGTAAGAAAGTCATAAATAATTTCTAAATAAATCACTGTCTACACCTGACATGAAGGGTGAAGCTTCCACTATTTTAGTACTTAATGAAAAGTAACACTTTAATAATATTAAATTGAATATATTTGATCAAATCAGATAAGGAAGAGCAAAAATCTACAGAATTAGCTGTGTTAAAATTACCCAACCAGAACAGCAAAGTGATACTATCAATTACAGTTCTTACTGACTTTACTGCATTTATTACAAAATAAAAATAACTCTGTCGTTATTTACTACTCAGAGTAAATGTCTTAAACTGTGTTTAACATAAAAGTTATTTAGTGTACTTACCGCGGTTGTAATTTCAGAGAAGCAGCAACAGGTGAAACAGATTTTGATTAAAAAAAAGAACCAATTCAGTCCAGCAGGTGGTGCTAATGACCCCAATCTAAACATTTTAATTGCTCAAAAAAAGCAACAATCAAGAATCAGAATTGAGTTTTAAAAAATGTTCAGTAATAGTGATTAAAATTTGTGTTTAAAGCTTTTTATATTTGTACTGAGATCCTCAGCTGATAATATACAAAATGACCCACATGCATATAAACACGGACTCTTTATCACACAGTCAAGCAGGTTATTATTGTTATTGAAACAAAAAAACAGAAAGAAGACATATTTATTATTTAAAGTTAATCCATTTAAGTCCTAGTTTACAAAAACGTTTCTATTAAAGCATATGTTATGTAAGAGGTGTGACATCAGAGGGCTAAAGGGCCATAAAGTTTTATTTGAAATCTTACAGAGCTCCATGTTAACACAACTTTTACCGCTGCATGTCCGGAAGGCTCAACATCTGGCTTTCCAATGTAAATAGAAAACACCTTTTTTTAGATAAAAAAAAACACCCTCCATAAGTGTGTGTGATCCTAAAAAGAAAATTAATATCAGACTAAGATATTAATTTTTTAATATCTTTGTCTGATATTAATACAAAGCACAGCTCAGGTACAAATTACAAAGCACAGTAAATACAAAGTAAATACAAAGCACAGCTCAGGTACAAAGTCAAACTGATCTGGTCTTGTCTGAAAAAAGAAACCATACATCTTTATTAAATCATGAATGAACAGTGATTAACCACATCACTGGTAAGGATCTGTAGGATCAGAAAATCCCTTAAAAAGAGTCAACGGAACAAACTATTTCAGTAGCTACATGTCATTCCTTGATATAAAGACATTTAAGAACAGGTTGATATCCATCAGTCTGAAAAGGTTACAACCAGATTTCTAATGGATTTAGTGCACCTTTCGATTAGCAGATGTTTTGATAAAATTTGAATGCATTCACTTCAGTTCCCATTTTATATAACACTGGATTTTGTGCAGTTTTGGATATAAAACTTTTTTAACACAGTCAGTAAGATTCGCCTTTTTCCCTTCGTAACTGAATAATGTTCTTGTATTAACAGAGGTCATATTAGCCTGACATTAATAGTTGTTTGGTGATCTGAAAACATTGAATATGACAAAAAAGGAAGAATAGAAAAATCCGACAATGTTTCAGCTGCTCTTTTACAGCATTATTTATCTTTTACTGCATTGCTCTGCCATTGTACTGTGCTTGGTGTGTATATTCAACCTTAAAGAAGAGCTGTTGCGTGAAAGAACATGAGTTATTTTAGCTTTGAAACAAAAACCAGAATGCTCGTCTGAGGAGACTGCATTCTTCTCGGTACTATCCCACCTCTGTCTTCCTGTTTGGTTCTGCACGCAGAAACACGTAATTTACTTTCTGTTTGTGTGCGTTTGCATGGTAAAGGTTTATTAACGCAGCTGATAACACTAGAGGAGCTCTGGCTCTTTGTGTGGTCTGGTATGTGCATATATTGGCAGCGTCCATCAATACACAGGCAGACACAGATAGAGAACGAAGCTCATCCAGGTGCTTTGCAATCAGACTGTGTATGTTTGGGTTGACAGTGTTTACATCCAGATCTCGGCTCTGTTCTGCTCTGTGGAGGAAGTCTCAACAAAAACTCTTACTGGTGACATTCGTCAGTGTTTAGACCTCTTCCTTGAAACCGCCTAACGCTCTCATAGCATGAAATGCCCAAAGTAACTAATCTTCAGCAATCAGCGCCTTAAAAGGCAGTTTTCTCTCTGACTATCAGACATCAGAGGCTCAGTTTTATCAGATTCTTTTCAGCTTTTTGGGGTTTTTTTTAATGCGTGGCGACTTTTAACGAGAACGAGCTCCAGTCAAGAGATGAGGCAACGATTTTCTAAAATAGAGTAAATTTACTGAAAGCGGCATGAGCAAATTTCATTTACATGTCTCAGGAATATATGTTTATGTGTGTGTGTGTTTGTTTTCCCACACTTTGACAGAGATCAGCGGAAAGTAGGAGCGGACAGGAAGCAAAGCCTACTGGGAATTTAAACCCGAAGGAATCTCATCTGCAGTTCATCAGCCATCAGTCACTCCTGCATGCATGCATGCACTCGAACACGCACACAAAAAAAGTATTTATTGTATAAAAACTTAAGAGGAAGGAATATCCATCTTTTTTTCTTCTGGGTTGGGGTTAGGGTTTATTAATCCCCCCACAGGTAAGGCAAAGTCAAAGGTCAAGCTAAGAGAGAGAGAGAAAGCGAGAGAGAGAACTCCATGGATGGCTGAAATCAAAGAAAACAAGTTGATCAGAATTTGACCCTCCAGGATCCTTCCACATCTGTGAGGTTCAACGTGTCATGTAAATAAAAGTATAGTGGGAGCCAGAAGGACGCATTCTTTCTCAAGGATGGAGAATAAACAGAGGGGGAGGGCGGCAGAGCGAGCGAGGCAGGAACATGCCACAGGCACTTGACTGCTTGTTCACATGAAGCGGGAGCCTGTGCTGCTGCTGGTCATCCTCCAGGATGAACCACAGACCGCCGTCGGCCGACCGCATCAGCCGGGCTGCCGGCGACACGGACAGATCCAGAGCCAGGAGCCGCGACAACCTGCTCCTATATGATGACTTTGGAGAGGAATACTGCTGTGCTGGGCAATGCCTTGGGTAAGGCTCTGACTCACATCCACTACTCAGATAAACAAACAGTAAACATCTGTGTGGAAAAGAAGCTATTGCTGCACTGAGATCTGGTCTGACTGGAATCTTTTTCAGTTTTTTTGTTGTTTAGGGAGATCGAGTTGTAGATTTTCTGCTGTTTTTTTTTTGGATAGTTGTGTTGAATATAAAATACTGTTCATGGTTGACTCTCAGTGGCTGTACAATAAATTTAAGTCAACGCCTCACTTCCAACACAGTGTTGGACAGTTTGCATGAGGTGTTTGTGTTGACATGCCTTTGGTGTTTCAAACATGGTGTCTGTATATAATGAACAAGCATCTCTATTTCGGTCCCGACACTCCAGAAGTTTTTTGTTTTTCTTTTACATGCAGTTTTAGAAATCTGAGCCATGCGCTCACACTCTTTCATTAGCATCAGTCAATCTTTCTTCTTTCTCTTTTTCTACCATTAACTTTGATGTGTAGCATATAAGGTGGTTGTTTTGCATAGTATTTCCAATCTTTTGGGAGAAATTCCCAGTTTTTCCACTTTTGCTGAAATAATCTGTTGCCCTAAATGTTTTCCACCATTGAACAATTTCTCTAAATGCAGAATGATGTACTTCAGCTTCAGTTTGATGGTTTTCTAACCCTCTAAAAGTCATTGCTGATGTTTTCCAACCCTGACATTGTGTGAACATACACCTGTGTGCACTAGACGACAAACTCCTGCTTTTGTTGTTAGAGTCCTATTGACTGACAATAATCTGTTCAACAATTAATATATATATATATATATTTAAGCTTTTTACACCCAGATTTTCCACTTTGACAGTATGGGCTTTGATTGGCCTCTCTCTCTCTAAGAGTTAGATTTAAGTAGCATTAAAACCTGGCAGAGACCAGATCCATTTTATTACATCCTGACATGAACCGTATGCCTCCCTGATTCCCAGCAGGCACTGCAGCGCCGACAGGTCACTCACAGCTCGCCTCAGCGCTGCTAAACGCCGCCAGGCTATGCGAGGTCCTGCCTACATGTTCTCAGCTCCTTCCTTCAGCCTGTCAGAGGTCGACCAGCGTTTCCTGGAGGCAGCCGAGTACGGCAACATCCCTGAGGTGCGCCGCATGCTGCTCCACATCCCCAACCTGAACGTCAATGCTGTGGACTACATGGGACAGAATGCGCTGCAGCTTGCTGTGGCCAACGAACATCTGGAGGTGACGGAGCTGCTGCTGGGGAGGGCAGATCTGGCCAGAGTGGGAGATGCTCTCCTACTAGCCATCAGTAAGAAATGTGCATAAACAAAGATTTGCTTGAAAATTTAATGTCTGAAGCAAATAATGTGTCTTTTATAATAACAAAGGAATGTAGCTGTGTCTTCTTCTGCTACTTTTAAGGCCCTTAAAGCTAATTGTTAGGATTTTTGAGTGCTTTTGTTGGTTTCTATTTTCACTTCAGTTCCTTCTTAATGATTCTGGTTAGTTTTTATTTACTGTGTCTTTCTTAGTTACTCTAGTTTGCTTGTTCCTTTGTCTTAGATTAATTTCCTAGTTTCCAGTGTTCTCTACCTCTTTTATTCACTCATCACTGATTCTTCTGTTACTCCTCGTGTTTCCTTGCTGGTATTTCCCCTGGATTTCTTTTTTTGTTTTCAGTGTTGTCATTAATAACGTTCAACATGAGCAATGCTACCAGTCTGCATTTTGGGTCCATCAACAAACATACCATTAATGATTTTTTAAAATAATACTTTTACTACAAAATCCTGACTAAAAGGAAGAAGAATTTACAGAAATGTAATTCTCTAGATGTCTGGAGCTGTTAGTTAAGGACAGACCCAAGAATGCTTGTAACTTGTTGTGGATTTGGTAAAAATTCAAATTTAAAAAGTTATATAACATTTACCCTCTAATAGATTTTTCCACCACAAGTTGCAGCAAAAGGTGAACCAGACATGCAAGCTTTGCTTATTTTGCTTATTTTACTTTCAAATTTGCATTCTGCTTGCATATAAACTAAATTTTGCCTTTGTTTCACAATTTTTTAACAGCTTTTTTCTATGTTTTCTCTAGGTAAAGGTTATGTCCGTATCACAGAAGCTCTGCTCAGTCACCCTTCGTTTAGAGACGCTCACCGTCTGACAGCAAGTCCGGCTCAAGTAGACATGCTGGATGACTTCTACGCTTATGACGAAGATGGGACAAGGTACGACTGGTAAAGAAGCACCATAATGAGGTCAACCACTGACAAAAAAGCAAAAACCATTGAAATTTTTGAGGGGGTAAAAAGACTACATCAATTTATCAGATAATCAGTGCAAATGAATGAGTCTGCAGATAAAAACAGCTGTTTTATTTTATTTATATACATTTTTACCAAGATGGCCTAGTTAAGGCCGACTTCTTGGTGGACTGAAAACATTGTCATGTTTATCCCCTTAGGTTTTCTCATGATGTGACTCCAGTGATACTTGCAGCCCACTGCCAGGAATATGAGATAGTCCACACGCTCCTGAGCAAAGGCGCCCGTATCGACCCTCCTCACGACTACTTCTGTGGCTGTGACTCGTGCAATTATCAGCAGCAGTACGATTCCTTCAGCCACTCACGCTCCAGGATCAACGCATACAGAGGCCTGGCCAGTCCTGCATACCTCTCCCTGTCCAGCGAGGACCCGGTGCTGGCGGCCCTGGAGCTCAGCAATGAGCTGGCCATGCTGGCTGATATTGAGAAGGAGTTTAAGGTCAGTGGAAAAACATCCTGTCAGTGCAACTCAGTCAAGTCAGGGTTGCATTAGTGGCATCGGTTCTGTTTGAAATTGTTCTTGCTGTCTGCTCTCTAAATTTTCTGAAGTGCTGTATGTGAAAATTTTGTTTAATTTTTATTTTGAACTGACAGATCTCCATAATTTTCAGTACCTGAATTTACTTAAGGATACAACAGGAACAGAAAGAAAGCAGTACAGATTAAGATTAATTGCACTTATAAAAGTGTTTGATAATAAAAATTACATTTTGTTACTTTAAAAATTACAGGTATAGATGAGAAGGAAAAGAAGTTTTGCTCATAAGTGTTTGATCATAATCCGTTCATGCAGGTTAATAATGAAGACGTTAAAGATGGAGTCCCACATGGTTTAGTGTTGGGACCTAAGAGTTTTAATGTACATATTAGTGACCCTACAGTATAGTTTCTTTTCTTTCTTTTTTAACCAACAAGAAAAATCAATAGATGATTAAATTTATTATAAAACTTAGAGTTTTGACAGCAACTGAATTAACATAAATACTTAATCTGAATTTTTGGGATGCTTTGCATTCTTGACATCCAATTTTGTGTTGGACTTTCACTTATTCCTCAATATTTTAGTTACTTCTTTGAGGTGTGGGGAAACACTTTGTGGCTAAAACTAAACTTGTTCTCTTTACAAAAACAAAAAAGAGTAACGTAGTTCACTATGTAAAGTGAACACTAACTACATAAAATGAATAAAACATAACTGAGATGAAATGTTTGAAATCTTGGTTGTAATTTTTTTGACCAAAAAATGAGGTGATTTAATGAGCAGAGTACTTGTAAAAGTATAAATCAGAAGAAAATCACAATTGCGTTCCTACCACACTTTGTCTTTGCTGCTTTAAAATGACTTCAGCTTATGTTCTTTTTTTTCTGCAGAATGATTACAGTCGCCTGTCGAACCAGTGTAAGGACTATGTGGTGGGCCTTCTGGATCTTTGCCGCAGCACAGAGGAAGTGGAGGCCATCTTGAATGGAGAAACAGTTTCTGATGACAGCTTCGAGGTGCCGAGTCGTCCCTCCCTCACACGCCTCAAATTAGCCATCAAATACGAACTCAAAAAGGTAACCAGGCATTCAAGCAAACAACAAAAATCATCAATAGAGTTAATTTATTTCAGTGGTGTTATCAGAATCTGTTATGTCAGGAGAATTTACAAAGCAGTGCAAAATGTTTAACAAATGTTTTGCTCCCTCAATTTGGTGGATTGCACAAAAACTGCAACAATGCTCTCCTAACATCGATAAGCTTGGTAGTTTCCCTCATCTGAAGATTGAAATGTGATTTCCAAAAATCATTTCATATTTTGAATCGTTAGTGGAAACTATCTTATTCTGGATCTGTCTTATTTAAAGACGATAACTTTGAGTCTTTTTTTTAAGCAGTACATTGACATTTGTCAAATCAAAAATTAAATGTTTAATTCCTTACTCTGTGTTTTTCATGCACAGATTCTCCCGAGAAGAGAAACATTTTGATTCAAGCAAGCAGAAAATAAAATACGTTGACAAAAAAAGAAGTAAATTATATTTAATTTCAGTTAAAATCCATCCAGACCACAGAAAATACTAATTGCTGACCAACTAAATGACATTCTTCTGTTCTTCCAGCTCTGGTTGGAGAGTTCTTACAGCTCGTTCTTGACACTTCTTCCTGGCAGAACTTTCTTCTTCTGTGGTATCCCAGAAATATTGTGCGGTCAGAACTTTGGAGTGGATCTGATTACTAGAACGATGGATGTGGTCATGGGAGGGACCTGTAATGACTTCCTAGTAGATCTGCACTTCATTTCTTCGTAACGAGAAACGTCAAGAACTTTCCTCTTTTTCCTGCCACCTCGAGTAAAAAAATAAGTCTTTGTCATTGTGGATTATGTGCAGACCGTTTTCTCTGCAGGACATTTATCTGGGTTCAGCATCAATGTAAAGACCCCTGGTTTCATCTTTGACCAGGAGATGACCTTTAAATCCTATTTTAGGCAGATTTCAAGGACATCCCCATCTGTGTGGTGTTGTCAAAAATAGAAATATCCCAGCCCAGAGAGACATAGAAAAAAATAGTCCATGCATTTGTTACTTTACGGCTGAACTAATGTAACTTTGCAGGAACAGGAAGTCTCCCAAAAAAAAATCCAGAACTGGAGTTTTTCTCTAGTTTTATCGCATCTTTATTTGCTCTCTGTTAAAACAAACAAAGTAAATGCTCTTTAAACATCTAAGACTCTGAACCTTTCACCACTTTCTGTTACACGATCCTCATAAATTGACTGTAGTGCAACACACTGTATTTTCCAGAATTTAAGGCAAATGTTTGCACAGTTTGGCGTCTAGAAGATACTTTAGTTTTACTGTCTGTGACTAAATTGCTTTGGAAAGAACTCGATTGATTCTGAATAAGACTCCATCTAACGTTAAATGAACAGGATTTTTTTTTTGTCTCGTAAAACGATTTAACATCACATTTACTGTGAATTAGTCAAATTTAGCTGCCTGACAATGTTCTAACCCAGCTCTGTTTTCCTCCAGTTCGTTGCTCATCCAAACTGCCAGCAGCAGCTTCTGAGTATCTGGTACGAGAACCTGCCTGGCCTGAGACAACAAACCACAGCTGTGAAGCTGCTGGTGGTGCTGGCTGTGGCTATCGGACTCCCTGGACTGGCTGTGGCTTACTGGGTCACTCCGTGCAGTAGAGTATGCAACATTCAGGCGTAGATTTTACCCACAAGCCACCGGATCTCTCATGTTCTCCACTCTGTTCTCAGGTGGGAAAAGTGATGCGCAGCCCCTTCATGAAGTTTGTCGCCCACGCCTCGTCCTTCACCGTCTTCCTGGGCCTGCTCATCCTGAACGCAGCGGACCGCTTTGCAGGCACCACACTGTTGCCTAACATGACCCACCATCAGCAACCTGGAAGTCCACAATTCAAGTTGGACCCCCTGCTGCTTCACCGCAAGACCACCACCCCCTTCACCTGGATGGAGATCCTAATCATTTCATGGGTCATGGGTGAGCGGAAGACGACGATATATGGAAACAACAGCTAAAGCAAATGTTAAAACAAGGATGTGACCTTTGACCTGTGGCTCTGTAGGCATGATTTGGGCTGAAGTGAAGGAGATCTGGAGTCAGGGACCTGGAGAGTACCTGGTGGAACCGTGGAACTTCCTGGACTTTGGGATGCTGGCCATTTTTCTGGCCTCGTTCAGCTGCCGCTTCTCTGCTATGAAGCAAGCTGATTTGGCTCAGACTTACGTGTACAAACACTGCAAAACTCTGGTCCAACTTCCCCC
The DNA here is from genome assembly GCA_903067075.1 of Micropoecilia bifurca. Lineage (NCBI taxonomy): Eukaryota > Metazoa > Chordata > Actinopteri > Cyprinodontiformes > Poeciliidae > Micropoecilia > Micropoecilia bifurca. The sequence goes on from CAEGAF010181364.1 coordinate 15,954, forward strand.
AGAGATACACTACTTCACTCTGGGTAAGCACACACACACACACACACACACACACACACACACACACACACACACACACACACACACACACACACACACACACATCTAGTATCACCAGTTAAAAGTTAGGACAATTACATTCAGGGAACCAGTTTGAAGCTGCAAAAGATTTAAGATGTGATGGAGGTAAATTTGCAACAGGACAATAGCCCTAATTATTAAGCTAGCGCTACAGTCAGATGCTAGAATGGCCAAGTCAAAGTCAAGAACTAAATCCAGTTGGGAACACTTAGAAGTTAAACTCTGGACCATTTTTCAGAGAGGAATGAATGAAAAGTCTCTAGAATTTTAAAACAGGTGGAGACCAAAATAGTTGCAATTTCAATTTTATTGAACAAAAAATTGACTCAGCAGGATTTCAGCAGGTTTCACCAATTCAAATTTAAGACCTTTTAAATACAATTATGAGAATTAAGATCTTTATAAAAACAAAAATTTACAAAAGAAAATGGTGAATATGTAAATTTAGGTTGGCAACTGAAGTAAGACAATAAATTTGCACTTATCCATAATGTTAGATAGCTTAACCCTTTCTGGCATTAGCAGCTGGATATTAGCAGCTAACTACGCCGTGAGTCACAGAACGCAGATATTCCAGACTCAAAATAAGATGAAATAGTCCAGCCACGACAAAATTTAAGTTCTAAAACTAATATATTTAAGGCTAAATTATAGTGTTTAAATGAATTTAAGACATTTTAAACATACTCAGGTGGGCTAAAAAGTAAATACATACCACACTTTTCAGACTTCTTTTTGCAAGAAATGTTAATCATCTTAATTTTCTTTTCCAGTCACAACTATGCAAAGTTTTGTGTTAGCTCATCATGTAAAATCTAAATTCAAACCATTAAAGTTTATTAATTATAACATGAAGTAGAGCTGCTGCTCATCAAAAGAATTTACAGTACTTATGGCTTTCGAAACCCTTCAGCTTTAGTTACTAAAACTAAAATTAATTTTAATCATGGCTGCTGTCACAACACTGCAGTCACATTTCCACTTTAAGACAAATCAGGTTTTCATTCGCAGCAAATATCCTGATGCTTACACAGTAAAAATGCCAGTGTTGAATTAACACCTATAAGTGTCTATATGTGACCAAGTCAGCTGGTGTCAAATTCAACAACACAGAGTGTCACATTAACATTTAAACATTAACATTAAAAGTAACACCAGTGTAGTGTTGATCACAAAACCTAATGTGGTGTTTAAAAAGTAAATAATTGACCCACAAGGTGCCAATATCAATCAAATCCAGTGGAAAATATTCCAAACAATACACAGAAATGGAAAGTTTAACTTTTCTTAAATCCATTTCTGTATTATAGACCAATGTTAATTTAACAAAAAAATGGGTGTCAATTTTTTAACACTTTCAAAAGTGTTACTTTAACACCAGATGACTAGGACACATATAGACACTTTTGGGTGTTAATTCAACACTGGCATTTTTACTGTGTACCAGCTGATTTATGCCCGTTTTGCAGCTCGTATCCACTGGACGCCGTCAGATCCGCAGCTCGTGTCGGAGGGCCTTTATGCGATCGCAGTCGTGCTGAGCTTCTCTCGGATCGCTTACATCCTGCCAGCCAACGAGAGCTTCGGGCCGCTCCAGATCTCTTTAGGAAGAACCGTCAAAGACATCTTCAAGTTCATGGTCATCTTCCTGCTCGTCTTTCTGGCGTTCATGATCGGCATGTTCAACTTGTACTCTTACTACCTGGGAGCGAAGCAGAATGACGCCTTCACCACGTGAGACTTTCATGCACACATAATTCTTCTACACTGAAAGTGATGCTTTTATTGAAGAAAGAGGCTAAAACTGGATTTTTTTTCCTGAACTAAATTGGTTAATGTTTTTTGAACAAAGTTTTCATCAGTTTTGAGTTTAGTTTTGACTTTGTGTTTGACTTTATTGAACGCAGTGTCATTAAAGAATAAACAAAGTTATATTCAAGCAAAATACATTTAAAACAAAAGCATAAAAAGAACAGTAATAAAGTATATTTAAGCAAGCATCACTTTTAACATGTTAGAAAAATATATTCCTAAATTAATATACACAATGCAGAAATATTTGTCAACTTCAATAAATACAACAACCTTGATAATAGCAGAAGAAAATTACAAAGAATGGAAGTCTTTCCTTCTCATTTTTATTCTTTTAGGAATTATTGCTTTGCTTCTACCTTTTCTAGATGTATTTAGATTTTAGAGAGTATATTGGAAACAGGGTTCCAGCGGTTGGATTATTTTTTTCGTGTTTAGTAGATTGCTTAAATTAAAAACGTCCCCTTCTGTATGTTCATGTAGCCTGGAGGAGAGCTTCAAGACGCTGTTCTGGGCTATATTTGGACTCTCTGAGGTCAAGTCTGTGGTTATCAACAATGGACACAAGTTCATTGAGAACATTGGCTACGTACTGTATGGGGTTTACAACGTTACCATGGTGATAGTGCTGCTCAACATGCTCATCGCCATGATTAACAGCTCCTTCCAGGAGATAGAGGTACGTCAATATTACATTACCATGTGGTCCAGGTATGAGCCTGTAAATATCAAGTCATGTGTTTGTACAACTTTCTTTGTGTTCATAAAAATGAATTTAGATTCTTTTCTGCGCACAACTCTGTCTGAACATAAATATATTTAGCTGATAAAACACATGTATTCAGTCAGAGAGCCTAAAATAAAAATGAGAAGTTTTGTTGGAAGTCTGAGATCCAGCAAGTTTGTGGAAGATGAAAACAAAATGGAAACCTTTTGACAAACAGACAAAATTATGTATATGGCAAAAACAAAAGTGAACGCAAGGTAGTGGCAGCATAATGCTGTGAATATATTATTAATGGATCACAGCATGTTGATGTGTGAGAATGGCCCAGTCAAAGCCCAGACATTTCTGTCTCTGGATGTGCAACGATGGTCGAGCCAAACAGAAAGGACTCGCAGCTGTTTTAACTCGTCACTTTTTTTTTTTGTTTTATGTGTAAAAATAATTGAAGCCATATTTAATCTATCTTCCATTTCACAAATAAGAACTATTTCATGTATTCCATCATGAAATCTCAATAAAATAGGTCAGAATTGGAAGGAATTGCTCAAGCTGTTTGAACAAATTTTCAAGGTGGTGCAAAAACCAAAACCAAGAAAGAGAAGCAGGTTTAGACAGTCTGGCCTTCCAGAAGCTCCATGTCCAGATGTAACTGGGGTTTGTTGTCCAGATGATCTCATAAATTGCTTTTGTTATCTTTGGACAAACAAACCAGACGTTTTCAGCCTGTAAGCGATGCTGATATGTGTGTGTGTGTGTGTTTTTTTCCCCCCAAAAAAGCCAACCAATCTGACTGCTATCAGTGTTTTAATCTAGCTTTCGATGAAGAGCAAAGGCTGTTGCATTTTTCTTGTAGTCCTCCAGTTCATAACTGGATCTTCAGTATGTTGTAAAGTTTCTGGGTTTTGCTTCCACCCATCTCTCTTTTCTCCCTGAACCAGATCTTTCCAATGTTTTTGCAGATCTAAATATGGATATAAAATGTTCACCATGACACCAAATTACTTAATACAACAGACGTTTTCATTTCTGCCTTTGTTACATGTCATTTGATTATGACATATTTCTTTCTAGGAAGGCCATTACTGATTAATTTTCTAAATCTGATTATGGATTAATTTATTCCCAAAAGATATTTTATTTGACTACTTTAACCCTGATTTTTTTTTTTAATTTTCCATTGTGTTACTCTGCAGGACGATGCCGATGTCGAGTGGAAGTTTGCTCGGGCGAAACTTTGGTTTTCTTACTTTGAGGAGGGAAGGACACTCCCTGTCCCATTCAATCTGGTCCCCAGTCCAAAATCTGTGCTGGTACTGGCCACAGCCATAAAGTCCATGCTCTTGCATGTGGCTCACAGACACAGGGAGAAGAAAACTGAGACACAACTTAATCAGGTAAACATATTCAACATATAATGACTTGTTAAAGTATTTACGTTCCTTAAAGTCTCTCAGATTTGGTCTTAAAGTTGTTTTCTTGCCACTTTTCCAGAAAGCTCAGTTTTGCAGAGTGAACAACTAATAGTCGTCTTATCTATACATTCTCTCTGCTGAATGGAATATCTTAGCTGCGTCCTCCATGAGCAGGTTTATAACTTTTGAATATTGATTATACCTGAACCTTGAGCAACTGGGAGTATTCATTGATCTCCTTTACACTGTTTGTTCAATGATGTACTTTTTATACATAAAACATTAAAAAAACCTACATATCATTTATTTAATTATTATAGCTAATTAATCATTTTATCCATCACAATAAATCTAAATGAAGTTAGAGTTTTGGTTGTAAACATATTTGAACTTATCCTCTTTTCACTTCAGCGGCCAAAAAGTAAATTAAATAATCATTGGCGCCCTCTAGTGGTACTTCCGGATCAAACACACCTGAGAGCAAAGTTAAATTAATTATTGTTTAGTTAAATCAAATTACATAACATATATGAGTTATTTCTGCAGCTTGGGGAGAGCAAAAGTCCAGGATATGTCAGCTCAAATGGTCCAACAAGATATGAGGTGTGTGTTTTATTATATATGAAATTAACCTCTATGAATTTACACTTTATTTTCTTATATAATGATGCTACATTCCCCATATTTTCCTTCACTGGCTGCAGAAGATCATGAAGCGACTAATCAAGCGTTATATAATCAAAGCTCAAGCAGACAGAGAGAGCGACGAGATCACAGAAGGTAACATAATCTAAGCTCTGAGTGTTTGGCATTATTACAACTTTGTGACAATAAATGCTACTTATTTTCCTATTAAAAACACTGAGGCATACATTTTTTTAGTGCAATCTTTGCAACACTGTCCCGCCATAAGTGTCTGCAATTATCCATTCAATTATCAATTATCCATTGATCTGGTCTTATTTTCCATTTTATGTATCCATACTATAACCTCAAACCTCATTATTATTCTTGGTTGCATCTGTTCTGGTCCAGGTGAGCTGAAAGAGATCAAACAGGACATCTCGAGCCTGAGATATGAGCTGCTGGAGGAGAAATCCCAGAACATGGAGACGCTTGATGGACTGTTGAGGAGGCTGGGAGAGTTCAGCACGCCATCATCGTAGTGCTCAACCTCTAAATGCTCAAAGCTTTTAAAAGGCTAAGGGCCTTTTAACAGTCACTAAATGTACCTGCATTTGGGCAGAGGCATTACCAGGTTATGCAGTAGAGTGATGTGGATTCTAGAACTTTAATTTTTACACAAATAAATGTGCAAATGAGGGTAAAATCCTCTAAGTTTGCCCTAAAAATGTTGTCTCGAGTTTTGGTGGGAAAATGATTCCTAAAAGCTCAGGAACTAAGCTGCAGGTTGGCTCTCATTAAAATGGCAGGTTTCTGAGAGGCAAAATAATAGATTGTGGTCCTTCTTAGAAGAAAAAAAATCCAGGAATGTCATAGGCTTTCACACTCTTAAACCTCTTGTTTCATTTTCAGGATTCAGTCTTCAAAGTTTCATGTTTTCATCACAAAATCCTGGTATTTTCAGAGATGTGTACATTTTTGAGAACAGCTTACTTCTGTTTCTTCAGTGTTTTAAATGTTTTCCTACAACGTGTCAAAGTTTGTGTTTGTTATAATTCTAAGTTTCTTTTTGTTTTAAGTAAAAACAAATCAACGCTTAAAAATAAATATAAACCACATATCAGGCATAAATTAATAAAAATAATCAGAATCCACACATAGAGTGAACTATTTGAAGGTTTTGTTTTTATTTAGACAGCAGTAAAGCTAGCAGAGAGGACATAAAAAAAATCATTACAGTTCAAGGCACTGAGGTGTGAACATTGAATTTCTGGACTGACTAATGAAACAATAAAACATAAATTATCATGATTAATAGAAAAATACTGCTTCTATGTACCTTTTACATATGTTTACTGAATTCATAACTTTCAGAATTACTGAACAGAAAATACAAAAAGGGGATACTGAGAAGCTAAGCCGTATACGTCAAGTATTAACATCTACTGCGCCGCATGCAGGAGGCCGATCAGCACAGCAGTCAGTGATAATAGTCACAGTTACAGTATCATGGTTTTGATTCGTTATAAACCTTTAAAATCTGAACCAGGTCTTTGTGATTCTTTCATGTGCCGACGGTTCGTCGGCCTTGTCAGATATATTTGATGTAATTTTCAGGTATCAGGCCAGTTCTGGCTTTATACGTCGCCTGAAGCCAACCTGGTTCCACAGACGGACCCACTGTGAAAGCAACAAAACAGAAATCACTCGAAAACTCAGACAACACAGATGCAGACTTTTATAGCCCTTCTACAAACAGCTGAGAAATGCTCTGAGAAATTGTGTAGAGAGTGGAATTAGACAACTTTCTGCTTGATCAGATCTTTTTCCAATCGGTGAACACAATGTACTTAGGAAGAACACATTGTCCTCACAATAACGCTCTTAAGTTTGGAAGTTATTGTGTGAATAAGACTCATAAGAAGTTATTTTAAACAGTATTTTCCTCTCCATGATGTCTGTGGTTTGTTCAGCGTTCAAGGAAGCGAAAGAGAGAAAGACTTAAAGATAATATAAAGGCTCAATGGAGAAGAACAAAGCTGATCTGATCCTTTTCTGCCTATTCTAGACTGATGTGAATAGAGCAAATTGTTACATTATCCGCATCCACAACTAGACCAGTCACTTGGTCAATCACGAATTAGCTTAATATTTAATTTAATAAGCCAAAATGCACTTCGAAAATAGCGTAGGACATTTATGCATTATGTTAAAAACAAATCTACATTTGGATAAAGAAAGTGGTCACAAACAATCATGAGACATGCATGAAAAAGAGGAAAAAAAAAAAACTCAACAGAACAACATCACTTTTCTCTCAAGATCAAAATATGTCAGTGTAAGGTAATAAAAGATTCACATTTAAAATCAATGGGTAGATTTTATTTTGTACATTTACGCTCTGAAACATGAAATCTCACCATTTGTGAACAGCGCCCCTTGTGGAAAACTGAGTTCATGGCTGTGCTCTGCTTCACAGGAGTACAGAGCTCTAGCTTCCCTGCAGGAGAGAGTTGAAAAGCCGCTCACTGATTGAGTTAACGAGGGATTCAGTCATGAAGATGTGCTGCTCAGGAGGCGACAGCTTCCAATATCATCCATGCTGCCTTACCTTCCAGATGGACAGATGTCTAACGCTGAGGAGAACACTGAACTCTCACGCTGAGGCTGCCTGACTGATAATCTGAAACACAAACACAGCATAAAAAATAAATCATTTTTTCTGATGTAAATTATTAACCACAATCAAGTAATATATTTAGTTTTCATGTAATTTGTGATGAAAATCACTCTGCTTTTCCTTCCTCCTAAGCTTCTCTTTCTCACATCCTTATGTTAAACTGAAGCAGAACATCTTAAAGTGACACTCACAGTGAGATGGGCCTTGAGTAGCCGTTGCTGGATGTCGCTGCGGAGAGCTTCGGGGTCAGATCGGAGCCACAGCGGCTGTGACCTTTCCGTGCTTTCGCTCTCTCCTGTTGTTCCAGCGACATGAGGCTCTGCACTGACCCATGACAGCTTTTGTAATCTTCAACCAAACACAAGAGATCAGAATCACGGTTGCACAATGGTAAATGTTCCAGCTTTTATTTATTATAGAGGGGGAAAAAAAGGAGTCTTTCACACACCTTCTGAAATGTGCAAGGAGGTGAGAGAGGATGATGTGGAAAGCCGGTAGGGAAACAGAGAAGAGGATGAAGAAGAAGAGGAGGAGGCAGTGCTGTGCTGTGGAGGAGAGGTAGAGTCTGTTCCTCTGACTTCTGTGGCCGCAGCACAGGATGGGTTTCTCCGCTCCTCTGACTGAGAGCTCTTCAGGGAGGAGACGGACGCTGCTTTCTCCCTGACAGGAGAGGAACGACTCCCTGATGCGGGCTGGACCGACGCTGTGGAAGCACATCTCGAGTCTTTAGCAGAAGACAAAGACACGGTTGAATTTCTGTTGAAAGACCTCTCCACTGCAGAGAGCAAGGAGGATGTGGAGGAGGACACAGAGGAAGTCTGCTCGGCAGAGGACAGAGGAGCGGAGATCCAGGAAGAGGAAGGCGTGAGGCGGGGGGAGGGAGCGTTGTCTGGAGACGCTTTCTGATCTTTCCCATTGCGTGGCGGCGAGCCGGAGGAAGTCGGAGGAGGAGAAAACTGCGCTGTGGGGGGCGAGCCGGGCTCAGCGGCGGGGGAGGATGGAGCAGAGATCTGAGACAATCCGTTTTTTTCAGAGGAATGTGACGACAACGACTCCTGGCTGCCCATCGGAGTCGTATCAGGGCTGCTGCTGAACGTGTCGCCTGAAAAACAAGAGGAAACACCACATCACACACCGAGGAGCCAGACTGTTGATCTATTGTCTGGCGGTCCTGGTGATATGTGATACAACTCCAAGCAATGCCCACATGTTAATACAGTTACAATGAAGGCATTGAGGAAAAAAAATAAAAACAGTTACAGGAAGATCTGACTCGGCACAAATGGCTATAAAAAGTCTTCAGTAAGGGAACGTCAGCACAGCGAGATGCTAGCTGAGGCGCTGGGCTAACACCAACCTGCTTCCTCTGTTTTGATATGACTAGAAAATTCTGATAATAATATTTTTTCTTCGAAGCTCCAATTAACTGCAAGGACAAAGTTTTAAAACAAAAATTTCCCCAATTTCTGCTTTGAATGTAACTATATTTTTTTAAAAATTATTTAAGTCCAAAAAAAGAGAGACTTATCTACCTGGAAGCATAATATACATGGCAAGATGTGTTATTTACAAGATAAATTAGAAGACTCACTGTCATTATCTGCCAGGCAGAGAGCAGGAGTGTACAGACGGGCCTTTCTCTTTCCAGATGACAGACAGATGGCCTTGCTCCTCCGGGGAGTCGAGCGAGACGACGGCGCCTGAGGCAGCGGCACCGACAGGTCCGGAGCCTCACCGAAGATCTGAAGCAAACACAAGCAGTTGGCATCAACGTGAGTTTGCTCTGTGCTTACGTGTGTGTGGCAGCTTTTAAACTCACTTTGTCGTGGTTTTCAATGATGATCTCCACCACAATGTTCTGAAACTTGATGTTCATCATGGCGGCCACCGTCTCCTCCTGGGACCTCATCAACGTGGGGCCGAAGATCATCCCAAGGTTGGACACGGTCATCATGTTCTGATCGCTGTGAGAGGACACCCTACACACCAAAACAGAAACAGAGGGGCTCAGCTCTACATGGCTAACCACACAGAGGAATCTGGCAAATGCAAACAAATGAGCTACAATTTAAAAGACAAAACAAATTAAAATTTTACTTTGTAAATCATTTTTAAACACTGCTTTAAAATAGAAATACTAGTGACAGCTAAACAATAAAAGCACTATGAAATCATCTACATACTTGTGAAGATGATTAGTTAAGACGTCCAACATCGTTTTGTTTTTTTCTGGGAGTTTGTATACAAGAGCATGAATCGCTCTCACTCTGTACGTCTGGTCATCATATTCTGTGAGAGAAGCAAAGAGCGATGAAGGAGGAGCCTGGTGTGCTTTAACCTAACCCTAAATAAACTTTACAAAGTAATAAATTCAATCTAGCAGCAACCTCAATAAAATACCTTGCAAAAGTTGAGTTTTCTTCAACTTTATCTAACTTCTCACATTAAAACCATAAAGCTTTATCTATTTTATTGAGATTTTATGCAATCTGCCATTAGCATAGATAGCATTAAACCTTCTTGGTTGTTTCTCTGATTAATACTCTGCTTGTCCAGCCTGTCAATTTTATATAGATGTTCATATCTTGGTAGGTTTTGCAAGACAAAATGTTTTCTTACTTGCAGCCCTGATGAATTCCTTATGCAGCCTGTAGGTCAGTAATGGTTCTGCCAAACACCTGAATGTAGTTTATAGAAATAATTCACAATTTGTGGGGAAATGTACTTAAGAAACAAGCAAAAAAATGTCATGCTGTTTGCCCAGATTACCTGAAATAATCTTTCAGGCCACTGGTTATAGTCTTGTTGTCCCAGATTTCTGCATCTAGCTGCACATCGGAGGGCGCAGAAGAAGCTGCAGGGATGTTAAAACGTCAGAATGTTTCCATGGATATGTTACTTTATTTCTAATAAAATAAACACTTTTTTCCCACATATATAAATACCAACATACCAAACGTGCTCGCCATCAGTCGCTGCACTTTAGAGTTTACTCCACCTGTCCTGTAAAGTCCAAGCGTAGTAAGGCCTGCAGACAAGTTAATAAATAAAGGTCAACAGTAGATATAACAAACATATATAAATATTGTTTCGGTTAAATGTTGTAAAGGCGAGAAATACCTCTTGTTTCAACCAGCTCAACGCACTTCTTAACAAAGTTGAAGCCTGCTTCATTGAGAAACGCTATAAAATGAAAACTCAGAGTCACATCAAACAATTCTCACACAATTCTCTTCTTAAGCAGAATCTTCTAAGCTGAACTTGACACTTACTCTCTTCTTTTTTGCTGAGCAGAGAAGGAAGCGTGTAAATCTGTACAAACACGGAACAAAACATGAGTAAAAGTTGCTTTCTAGTAGCCCCAGCAGAAATGTCTCCCCAGAGATGTATTCTTTATGGAGCTGGGTGTTTCCTTACAGGCTCCTTTCCATCCATCGCCTCCATCCACAGCCGCCTGTTGGCCTCTGACAGGGCTTGTAGAGTAATGACACCATGTCTGTATGAAAACATAGTTACACCCAAGCTCAATTCGGCAGCCACACCCCCAATTATTCGGAGGTAAAAATAAACCAGGCATCATTCATGGGAAACACTAAGACTCTCGGTCAGGTTGCCCGCTCACCTCTCCACCACCTCGATGTCGAAGCAGAAGCGTTTGTCGATTGAATCAGTCTTCCTTCGAACGCATGAGCGTAGCCTGAACATCTCTGGGGCGCCAGTCACTACGCCGTTCTGTCGGAGAGAGCAGCAACACACACACATGAGCAGGGTGCCAAAGTTTAGTGCTGACTGGAAGGAATTACTTCAGTGAGAAAAATGAAACGTGGAAAAACAGAAAACAGTGTTGGTTAACCTGAATGTCTCTGCTGGTCCTGTTTTTCAGTTTAATTAAACATTTTACAAAACACGACAAAGACAAGTTTGATGAAGGTAGTTTGAGTATTTATTCTCCTGTTCAAGTTCAAGAAAGGATTTTATCATAAAATCTATCCTTCTTAGAGGTGGAGTTAAGGTTTTAATATGAGCAGCTGAGCTGAAGGGAATCATAAAGTTTTTACGAGATGCAGTGACTGACTAACTCACTCAGTCACTGTTACGAGTGAGTTAGAGGAAACAGAGATGCAAGTCTCCATGTGACAAAGACACAAAACCTGTACACAAACTCCAAATGATTAAAGTTTGTACAAAACAAATTAGTATTTTCTTGATATTCCCCATACAAATAAATCAGTAAACATGGGAGCCACCGGCTCACCTGTCTGCTGGCTGGTCTGGTCTCCGTGTTGCTCATGGTGAACATCTTTGAGCTCCTCTCATAGGTGCAGTAATGCCTGGTCCACACACTCCCCAAAGGACCTGGATACACAACGTGTCACTTCTGTGCATAAATGTAACTCTTTCGAGTCTGATTTAGTAAGACAGACATTTTGATTCTCCTTAAAGAAAAGTAACTAGCATAATAAAGAGCATCTCACGTTTTTCTTGTATGTACAGGAATCCCTCCATGGTGAAGCAGCTGGGGCCTTTGAAGTCGTCCTCAGCAGACCTGATCCTCTTCATCAGCCTCTCAACTTCAGCACGAGTGCTTTCAAAGTTGTTGCGAGCCTTTAAAAGAAGACTCGCATTAGAAACAACTTAAAACTGGTTTTATTTATGGTTAATGAGTAGATTTTTTATTTGCAACTTATTCAGGAAAGTGAATTATTAGGTAATCTAGCTTTGTATGGAACATCATCATCGTTTGATCTTTTCTGGTGTAAATAAAAAAGAGCAATAAAGGGTTAAGGGGAAGTTTTAATCAGTAAAATGTTGAGCCTTTTAAGATCATCATAATCTAATTTTAAGACCTAGATGCATAGTCATAAAAAATTACTTACAAATTGAATATTCAGCTAAAGATAACTGTTAACAATTTCATTGGTGAGTCTGTGGCTTTTACCATTAGGCTTCACTTCACCTTTTTATAAAGTATCCAGTGAGTTTTTAGCAAGCTATTAATATATATTCTTTTAAAGCTATATCTTGTTAAACATACACTCTCTGACAATGAAGGGTTTAGTTTTCCCAAGTAACTCAAGTAATAACTAACTACAACCAAGAACACCGATTTCTCTACTAGAATGACAAAAACATGGAGCAAATAAAAAATGTTTTTTTAAACACTTTTCTAAACCTTTTCAAAATGTTGCTGAACATTTATCCCTAAAAATGCCAACCTTAAAAAAAAGCCAAAACTCACTGGACAATTGAAACCAACTCTGAACTCCTGGAGCTAAACTAGTACCATTTTAAACAGCTAGACCAGTTAGACATTAAAATTCAAACAGTAGTTCAGATTATACGTGATAAAAATATGCAACACAAATACATCCTAAGAAGCTAATTTATTCAGACTTAGAAAACTGAACCAACTGGATCAGGACTTTCTGGTTTATCCGGATAATTTTTTTTATACATGTAAGGTGACAAGGAAAATAAAACACTAAAGAACAACAGCGACCTTTTGTCTCATAAAAAAAAAACTAACTTCACTAACTTAATTGTTAAATAGAATTCAATAGTAGAAAATCTTGTTTAAAAACAATATGCCAGAAATAGCAGTTGAGTGTGAAGTTTGCACTTTAACACAGAGTCCTTTCACTCCTTTTCCAGCAGTTGAATTGCGAGTGATTATTTACAAAGCAGTAATCTCAGGCATAGATTTAATCTTAAAGATAGGGAAAAAAACAAGCACTTACATTTTGCAGGTTAAACTGGAGCTGCTGCTTGTAGGGTTCAAACTCATTGGCCAGCTCATAACCCTCGTGGTAGAAGGTAAACAAGCCCTGCAGGAAGGCCAATAACTGGGAAGCACAGGGAGATCAACAGGAGACATGTTAGCTCAGGGCTTGGGAGTTTAAAACGTGACGAGGAAATTACAGAGAATTGACTTTCAGTCATCTGCTCAATAATCCAAACTGGCTCCAAAGAGAAAAGGCCCTCTGAGCTTTGCTTGTTGTTTATTTTGCTGCCATTGTTTATTTTACAACAAAGAGCTCTTCCTCTGTGTCAGCTGGAAAAAACTTAATCACAGGAAGTCCTACTACGGCAACAGGAAGCGTCCTTTGCTGATATCGATCGTTTAAAAAGTTTTACCGCTCGTCATGCAATGTGTAAAGAGTGTTTTTGAGCTCATGGCTCACTTGTTATTCCAGTGAGTGTGTTTGTATATGCACACTTGCTAATGGCTCGGCTTGATGCTGACGTCCATATGAAGAAAACACATCACAGGAAAAGTCTAATCGCTTCAACTTCCCTGTGATGAAACAGCATGCACTGGCCTGCCTTCCATTTTGAAATTGTTCTTTTCAAATACCCGTCTCTAAATATAAAAAAAGGGGTTGCACACAGTTATAAATATAACAATGGTACTAAAGAATAGAATCTTACTGGCTCCACAAACTCAAACTTCTTCCTTTCCTGCACTTCTTGGATCTTGAAGACATACTGGAGAGATGCATCGTAAAAAATTTGCCTGTCTTTGTCCATCTGTGAGTCAGCCTAAAAGGAAAAACGTACACAACAGATACTGAGAATGTGATGTAACTTAACAGGTGTGGGAGAGACGTGTTGTAGCTTTGTGAGAATGCTGAGAATTTACCTCCTGCAGCTGGGTCTCCTTCTTCCTGGAGGACACACCGAGATACTTCTCCAGCACAGAGTAATACCTTTCTGTCTCCTTATCAAATTGCTTCTTTCCCTCCTGGGAAACACATTTCAGGAGACAGGATGTTAGCAACAAAGATTTCTAAAACCACAGAGAAGGAATTGTATGCAATTGTAGGCTTTATCGGCAGAGCTGTTTATTACTGCTGTTATTTCTGAATTACAAACTTCAAGAAGATTTGTCTTTTTCAGGAAACCTGTGCCATTACACAGATTGAAAGGATCCAAATGCAGACATGATGGAGGCAAGTCTAAACTTCAGCCCTTTAATCACATCAAGTCACAAGACCATACAGCACAGAGTGACTTAAACAGGACAAATGGAAAGAAAACTACTTGAGCATTTGTGAGTTACACTGTAGAAGTTGGAGAGAAAACAGGAAGCTGGAAATTAGGCATCTTAAATATAATGTAGCTAATGTAAAACATGAAGCTCTTATACTGAATATTACATCCTCAAAACTAACAGTGACATGAAAGAGCAAAAAAAAAAAAAACACAGAAAGAACTGAAACTGTGAAAAGAGTCACGAAGCACCAACACATTTCAAACTCATTTCAAAGTAGACAGAATGTTCAGAAGAAAATTGCTCCGATATGTCAGACATCAAGGTATTTTACGTCTTCAAAAGCAGACTGGCTTCACATGAAATACAATCTTCTTTACTGTTGTCATGGGAAAAGCAACTAAAGAATTATTCTGTAAAAGCTATTAACATCAAAACACCATGAAAATACGCCTACTAAGTCAGCGAATATGTCCAGAACAACTCAACTCTGCAACTATGCTGCTGCGAGAGTAGGAAGATTTTTATTAAATAATAAGGCAGCAGCTCAGAGGAACTAAAAGCTCTGGCAGAGCACAGAGAGGCCGTTAATAATAAACAAAGAGACTCTGCCAGAAATAATTAAGAAACAGCTTTCTTCCAAACAGCTGCACTGCAGTATCCAACTACACCACATGTGCCACAGATATTCTGTACCGTCTAGCTGAAGATGTGCTGCTCACACATTTGTGCTACATTCTGCAAACTGAGAAGCTGCTCGAACAAACGCACAGAGGTGAGCAGAGGCTGAACTTTCAGGTTGCTTTTTTTAATTTTATAACCAAATAAACTCAGTAAATCACACCGCGTCCTCTTATCAGTTACAGAAAAGAGAAAGTTAGATAAGTGGATAAATCAACTTGAACAGCTGCAGTAAGCAGACACCACATATTCATTATGTTTATACTGTCTCTGTCTGTGACATGCTCCCAGTCTCTCCCAGTGTCCGTTCCCATGACCTTGTCACTGACTCTACTCTGCGATCCATCGTTTATCTGAACTAACTGAATTTTTAATTGTTAATTCATCACTGGATAACTTCTCAGCACCATAAATATTTTTTTAGATTTGAACTTCACCAGCTAGAGAAGTGGATGTACCTTAACTGCTCCGATCTGCTCCTTCCGAAACCTCTCCAGTGGTGAGATCAACACGTCATCGGCATTCTGGATCTGAAAGAAGGAAAAAAAAAAGAAACAAAACAAAAAAAACAGAAGTGAGTTCAGTTTGTTGTAACAGTAAATACCAAGAGCAGCAGCAAAAATGTCCCATGAGGACTGCAGCTGCAAGTTCACTGTTGAAGTTCAAATATGGTTTAATTAAATAAGCTTTTAATTTGGTGACGTGCCCAGAAGAATCTTTCAAATAAGACATAATATGTTAATCGACGGTCAGCTTCACAAAAAGTATCACTGAGAAGATGGAGATTTATTCTACAGCAACAATTTATTTACATGGAGATCAAGATAACACAGGAATCGCATGTGCTATCTTGACACATGTCAAGATAACACGTTATGTTGACAAACATATTTGACAAGAACCAGAGGGTTCAGGCTGTTAAATGGGTTAAAAAGTATGAACTGCAAAATATAATGAATTACAATTGCATTTTATGAGCAAAATTGTAAACATAGACAACGATCTGGATGTACCACTTTGCAGATCTTTAAATTAAATTCTTCATGCATTGACTGCTAATAATATATTTAGCCACCTAAATACAGTCTGACTGCCCCTCACATCTGCACCAGATGCAGATCTTGGCAACTGGTACACTAAAGCTCATGCAGAGTGGTGGATATAATGGATGGAGGTTGCAACATGTGATAGTAGTATTGCAATCTTGTGTTTTTCTAATATAATGCAGGCCTTCATCAAATTATTTCTTCCTATCAATGTAAACTTAACTCTTGTAATAGAATCAAGGAATAAAAAACCTTAAAAAGTTGCAAATTTCCCAAAAAGTCATCTTGGTTAAACTTCCTTTGATGTAAGAAATTTTGTTTTTAGTGATTCAACGAGTCACTTTTAGATATACTCATTAAGTATAGAGAGAATGCCTTTTCTTCTTGTACCGATACCAGCGTCAGGTTCTTGTAAAAGCAACCCGATACTCTGAACCGACTCCACTTTTGTGCCTGGTTTTTCTCCTGGGCTGGGTGGGAAAATA
Source organism: Micropoecilia bifurca (assembly GCA_903067075.1). Taxonomy (NCBI): domain Eukaryota; kingdom Metazoa; phylum Chordata; class Actinopteri; order Cyprinodontiformes; family Poeciliidae; genus Micropoecilia; species Micropoecilia bifurca. The sequence continues at coordinate 32,493 of CAEGAF010181364.1, forward strand.
CTCCATACAAGGTGGTGGTGATAATACATCAAGAAGTTATTTACTGACACTCCCAAAAAACAAAAACAAAAGCTGGAAGAGGGAAAAAATGTCTGTATTTTGTGCATATTTACAGACAAACATGGAGGATACTACAAAAGCAGACTGTCTGCTGTGCTTAGATAAATTGTCAAGTGTTGAAAAATGCTCCTTTAATATGACTAATTTGGCAAAGAATATGAAAACTAAACACAACATTGAATTCAAAGAGAACCAGCACAACCAACATTGCAGCAGAAACTCCAGAAACGAGAAAAATAGCAGAGCAAACAGTGTAAAATCCTGCCATCATAGAGAAGTGGTGGTAAAGTTTATCGAATGTGTTACAGTTTACATTTTAATTGAAATATTTGCTAGTTAGTTCAGGAAAACTTGTAAAAATGTAAATTTAACTTTCATTATTTTTAAATTTATTTTAAATATATGCAACAGCGTGTGTCACATTGTATATTTGATCAGAGGCACTGTAGGCCTAAAAGATGAAGAGCCACTGTGTTCAAAATAAAATAAATGTGTTTTCAAAAGTTGTGTGACGTCTTAGTAACTTATTAACTTGGTACTTGGAATTGGCGAGTACCTAAACTGAAGTACTTGTATTTGTATTCCGTCTGGAAAAAACTGGTTGTAAGATTAAGTTCAACTATCTCCTAACTCTTTTCATACAAAGTCATCAAATAAGTGGTGTGTTTGTGTGTGATTGTGTGTGTTGCATTTACACTTAGGAATTTGCAAGTACTACTGTTGTTTTATTTTGGGTTTTTTTTCTCTTAGTGGAATGTCTGAAATAAATTCATCAACTTAAAATTCAATTCACAACAGGGAGAAACTCGGCGCTGCGCCTTAACTTCAGTTTAATGTTGCACTGGTGCCCAAAGAAAAGGGCTGCTTTCTTTGTAATGTTGGATTTTTCAACACATCACAATAAGTGGAGGGAAACTGAAAACTGAGACTGGGAGGGATTGTCAAATCCAAATAAGAGAACCTTCAGGTTGAACAGGTAAAGTATTTTAGAGGAAACTATTTTCCAAAAGGAGTTGAATAATGATGTTATTATTCTAAGTTTAGATCAATCACCAGGGTTCCAGTTACAGTGAGTTTAAAGAAGGAAAAAAAAATATCAAAACACACCCTGAAAGAGCAAACACACACGCACACACACACACACGCATACACACACACAGAAACCTTTTATGGACTTTCCCAGGCAGTCAAACTCCACTCTGTCTCACAGGGGAATTGCCAGAATAGGTTCCACATGGTTCCTGTGCAACCAGACCATGCAGGCAGCCACAAAGGCAAACACACACACTCACACAAGGGCTTATATATAAGGCAGCCTACTATACGTCTGTTAGCGGTCTAAGCTTTGGCTTCACACAGAGTGTGCCAGAACTGAGTCAGTCCTCACAAAGGCCTCCAAATGATGGAGGATCACCGAGTCCAAGACATTTCCACATTGCGGTGAACACACACTGCTGCTGGCACAAAGTTAACCCACAAATGTGTGAATCAAAGTTGTGGGAAAGCCAGAACAAGAGACAAATGAAGAAGGAGGTTAGTGAGAAGTTGCCTAAAAGGACTAAAATCTTCACATCGATGCTCAATCTGCTCAATATTTACTTGTGTTGGTGTCTAAATTTAGACTGATGATCATAAGTAAAACTAGAAACAGAGGAAACATAAAACATATGATGAGACAAAGCTTGAGTCAAATAATACAGAAAGCCTCAGCAGAAAGCTGTTTGCTGAAACGGCGTGAAAAGCATCACATTTCTACATGCATGTGTAAATAAATAGTGCCAGCATGATGCTGTTTCCAGATGATCTTTATCGCGTCTCAAAGCTGTTTGACTTACCGGATTTTAAATTAATAAACTGCAACAGCACAGGAAAAAAAAGACAAACATATCAATAATATGTTGCAAAAATGGGTTTTAGTATAAAATTGAATGAAATTTGAAACCAAGTGTAAACATACTTTGTATAAAAGACACTTCACCTCTGTTTCTCACTGAACAATTCCTGTTTTAGATCAGTTTGAATCACCAAAACATTTATATTTCCTAAATGGCAAAAAACAAACAAACATTCTTTTCAAGAACTCAGAAGTTAATGAACACAGTTTGAATGAGGAGCCAGAAATCTAAATTGATGGGTTCAGTTAAAATATTGCTATATGTTGTTTCATAATTAGTGACTGTATGATGATTATAAGATGCAAAGCACTTTGAACTGCCTTGTTGCTGAAATGTGCAATACACATAAACCACTTAATGTTTGTACCGCTGCAGAAATGATTTTTTAATAAATAATAATGTTAAGACAATAATTAAGACAAAACCTGAGAAAGGAAGCAGCTGAAAATACTGGTTTTTTTTACGTCTGTAGATTAGTCTCCTTTTCCTCTGCACATGAACAATATATATGAATGAAACTGAAGCATAAACTCTCACCAGTCGTTTTCGCTCCTCTTCCATGGTGCTTAGAAGCTGAGAGAACTCCTTCAAGGACTGAGCTGCAGCACAAATCACAGTCCTATAATCTCTGAAGTCGAGTCATATCTTTTAGAGGAACATAGATGAATTTATTTCTCTCACCTATATTGATCTCATCATCAGTTTCCGCATCGCCAATGCATTCAAACTGGAACTCCTGCAGCGACTGAGAGAACCGCTGCACTGCCAGAGACAGACCTGAGGAAAATGGACAGGCGGGTATAATAATCATGTTGCCAATATAATTTTAACAAAAGTTCACTGATGTCCCTCGTCAAACCAATTACAACGATCCCTGTCTCTCTTAGGAAATAATCCTGATGTTTTGAAACACGGATCTGGCATTTTATGTGATACCAAGTGTCAAAGTCTGATGTAAGCGAACTGCCACACCTGGTGATAACACATGTGTTTGTGTTAAATGTTCTTTCTGTGTGTCTCACTCTGTCACTACACTGTGCTGCTGTGAGATGCGATCCGAACCAAACCCCTGCAGGGATCTGAAGTCACGTTTGGTTTTCAACATGTAAAAGGAACTGGATAGCCCAACGCTCTCGGCCACCAGGAACAGAAAGAAAGTCCTATTCATTACAGCCATAAGATGGAAACTAAGTTGACTTCTACTCGTCTGCTTACGTTCAGTAACTCATCTTGTTTAAAAAAATAAATAGCCCTTAAAACGCTAAACACGTGTCTCAAATAACAAACTGCACTCTACTGGATCTAAATATGGTGTCTCAGGTGATTCTTAACAGAAAAGGACTTGTTCTCAAGAACAATGCAGCCATTTAGTTTGACCCCACTGATGGACGTAACCTGCAGGCAGGTGAAGAGTCTCGTCCTTCCTCCTCAGTTTTTAAAATCAATGAGCCATCAGACAGATTTCCCTAAATATTCCTAACTTTCACACTGCAGTTCAGGGGTTTTTGTCTTTGCAATGTGACTTGAAATGACACTAGCTGTGTAAAAAGCAGGTGGTAAAGTTGTGGAAATGCTAAAAGTGGTGATAAAAATGTAAACTTCTTTGTGGCCTTTTTTAGATAACTGCATGGCTGGAACTGCATGGCACAGCAACCTTGAAATACATTTGACATTTAGAGTTTACAAGCTTTAAAAACTGTACAGACCATTTTTAAAGCTTGTAAACATCAGCAATTGGACGTTTTTATAATGATAACGATAAACAATAGAACACATTCTAAAAAAAAAGAACAGATTTATACTGAAAAAAAATAAACATCTATTTCAACCCAGTGTCAATAATTACATTTCTACAACTGTAGACATTAATAATTAAACTTAATGTTAATTAATGTTAGGTGAATACACCAAGATGTTAGATGAAGCTGCTTCATCAGTAATGAGAAGAAAAATTAATTACCTTAATTAAAAAAGATAAAGGATAAAAGAATTAAACTGCAGTCTGAGGATGATCATATCTGTATTTTTGATGATCAACTATTGCAAATAATGTTTTTTAACAGAATCATGATCAGTAACAATAAACGCTAATAAATAAAAGGTTGCTAAATTAGCACAAACCACATAATCTGATGTAAATGTAGGCCTCTCTTGAAGAGGCTTTGGGATTCTTAGATGCTGTGCTGTTTAGTTTTTATGGTAATTCAGCCTTTCTCTGTTAACCTGTAACCATAATGGGACTGAAATGCTGCACTGCATCACTACATCTTAAGTGAAGAAAGAATCTCCACACTCCAGTTGTTAACCCATTGCAACCTAAGGGTTTGCTTTGCAAATGAAAACTTGTACCAATTTCTTAAGCTTTGAAGAAGTAGTAAGATAATTCTAAAAAAAAGAGGAAGCTAAATTTTCCCATTTTTAAAACAGTGTCTTGCTGTGTGAAAGTATTCACACCCTGTAAACATTTATTTTCAGACCACATTCACAAGCTTCAGTTTATTTTCTTTAATGTGATACACCAACAGACAAGTGGCACACAAATGTAAAACCACATGCATGTAATACAATGTAACACATGGTTTAGAAACTAAAACGCTTAAGTTTAACATTTATATACTCAACCACCATAAGTTAAAGATTTGCAGAAAACATCTTTTGTAGAAATACAGCTATACATGTCTTGTAGGGTTAAACCAATTGCAGTTTTCTGGCTAATCGCCAACTACCGATCTTTAAAAACCCTGATCTGCTGATTCCGATTTTGGATAAATACCAAGTTTTTAAACTTTATCTTACTGTTTTCTTTCTGTCTGTCATTGTACCTTTTCCTAAATGTCTACCTTATTAAGAGAGCAACTATTTTTAAAGTCATGTGCACAAATGTTTCTAGGGCTAAAAAGAATGTAATCACATATGGTGATTTTTGGAGTATAGGTATTTGAAAACAGGAAATGTTAGGTTGTTAAAAAGGGAATCGTGATTTTTACGTCAGACTTAAGTTTCAGGTTATGCCATAACATACTAACAGTAAATAAAAATCCTGAAAATCTCTTGGGGTTTTCTTTCCTTTTCTGTCTTTTTCTTTCCTTTTCTCTCTGTTCCTCAGCCCATGATAATTAGTGGCCCCCATTTTGCCACCCTTTACAAAACTTTCTGGAAACGCCCCTGGTGCTGGATGACTTTCTTTCAATTAATGCATGTAGTTATACTCCATCAACCACTAAAGCATCTCTAATGTGCAATCAATAACAATATGTATTTTTAAACAGTAGGTTATCATAGCAAATGTACAGTAAAATTCTGTTCAAAATCTTGTTGTCTATATGTGTCCAAGTCAGCTGGTGTTAAATTCAACACTACAGAGTGTCAAATTAACATTTACAACAGTGCTGGTGTTAAAATATATTAAAAGTAACACCAGTGTAGTGTTGATCACTAAACATAATGTGGTGTTAAAAAAGTAAATAATTGACCCACAAGGTGCCAATATCAATNAACAAAAAAAATGGGTGTAAATCTTTTAACACTTTCAAAAGTGTTACTTTAACACCAGCTGACTTGGACACATATAGACACTTTTGGGTGTTAATTCAACACTGGCAATTTTACTGTGTACCCGTATGGTAAATAACGATATATAGAAAAATCTGTCTGAGAGTTTAAGTAGGTTAAACTAAATGGGATTGAACTGGTGGCCTCGGGCTTTTCTCTGTTATCCCACTGTGCGCCGAATCAGCTTAAATAATCTAACAAAACATTAATCAGTCGTTGTTTACTTACTTCTGAGGGCGGATATGAGCATGTTTCCATCTTTTATCAAGTCTTTTATAAACCTGTTGGTTCTCTCCAGCTCAATTTCATGGCACTGCAGCCGCTCTCTGAACTCCGGACTATCCAGCAAAGAATCACTGAACTCCAACGTCGGGAGACCCATCGATAACTCAGCACAGGCGGATAATAATTAAAAAACTGCAACACAAGACGTCTCAGTAATGTGAACCGGAGGGGGAAAACCCTTTCGCATAACGAGCTGTTTTATTACGCACGAAAATTCTTGGTCTAATGTTTCTTCCAGCTCCTTCTTTTCATGCCTTTCTCCCCTTTCCCCCCCTTCACTCGCAAGAACTTCCGGACACTGATACACAGCAGAGCCTGTGACTGAGAGGGTTTGGCTAGTTTTCACAGCGAGCCTTGCCGAGAGGTTTCTTCTACTTTGTAAACGCTCTGCTGTGAAATATACTTTCGCTATGAATTAATAAGTTGTAAAAATTGAAACAGAAATGACTTAAGAGTCGGAGAACCGAAAAATGGTTTTGTTAGGACGCATGAAATCTCCAGACGACCACTGGGAAGCTAACTTCTTTTTTTTTTCACTTACGGCCCCAATGGAAGGGCTGTTACTATGGGAACGGGAGACTCCTGCTGGCGTGGACAGAAATCAGGAGAAAAGTTTGCCAAGAAAAACTGAGTAGTCTTGTCTGTAGTCTGTAGATTCAGAAGGATAGCTTTTCTGAAGTCTTCTGTGCCTTCTTGTTATTATAAACTACTTTTCTGAGATCTTGAACAAAGTTTATTTTTAATGCATAATCCACTTTAGTTATTTTTGAAAAGAATAAACACATCAGAGATTGTTGGTTTAGACCACTAAAATACACAATTATTCTTTTTGGAGAAGAAGGGTTAAAACTAGTGTTGGATTTAAGGTTGAAAGTGAAATGTATGTTATTATATTTTGTAAAATGTTCTGTGGTATAAATAGTTACAATCCTGTTTCCACATCTGTGCTTTTGGGTTCCTTAATTGCTGCAGATAAATTTTTATATGCAATAGTGTTGGAATCTTGTCTTGCAGGTCTGTGACAATTCTGTGAACTTTTGCTTTGGATCATTGATGGTAAACATATTTGTTTATGTTTACATCCAGTTTCCAATTTCACGTGACCCCTAAGGATAATATTAAGTAGCTAGACAATTCTATGTTTTTTATTTTAGAATTAAATTATATTTATTAGTTTCTTAAAAGAAGATACAAGTTTAAGTGGGATGAGACCATAAGAGATAATTAATTTGGCAGTGTTTTTGTGGTTTTCCCCGGGAAAAGGCCATCTGATGAATGGATTGGGCTATTTAAAGTGCAAGAAACACTGCTGTGGGATTTTTTGCCAGGAGAATGCAGAGAGGCACACAGGATTACTGAAATCTGGCCAGACATTCTGTGGTAACCTCCAAACAGACTCAGAATCACATTCGCTTGTTTCATTATGTGTAATGAAGCACTGCAGTTCTCAAATTCACTTTCAACATCACACTTGCTGCTGGACAACTGACTCATCCTGAGTCATTCGACATTTCCTCATTGCACATTGTCTGAGATAGCTATTTCTTTCTCTTTTTTTCTGGTTTATCAGTCTTTAATAAAGCTGAAAGCAAATATTTACACAGGCCCCTCCGTCCCTTGAAACCCAACAACTCCTGCAAGGTTTCAGTACTCTCTTGGTGATCCTGCTGTTTTATTGTTGGGTTACTAGTATATGCAGTGGAAAAGACTGGAACACTATGACTACTGGAGTCACAGTAGCTTTGACACAGACAGCTTAGGAAGAGTCAGTAAAGACAAGACTTTTTCCATATTTACGGTAAGCTGTATACTGTATTTTGTGCAGCATTTCTTTGAATTAATGGGAAATTGTGAACTTTTTAAAATATTTGCTGAAAGATAATATATAAAACAAAGGTTTTGAAGTACCAGGCACAGAAGAATTAAAGTTGTTGTTAATGTCTTTAATTTGAGACCCTTCAGACAAAGTGTTCTTTGAAAATGCCCACACACGACACCCCTGCCGCTACCATTATTTCTGTGCAGTCGACTCTACAGAGGAGAGCCTCCAACAGTAACGGTTAAAACTTCACTCATTTGGGGCGATGCAACAGATGGAAGTTGGCGCTCCTACAATCAGTCAGTCTGGACTTGAATAGACAGTCTTAATACATTTTTGATAATTAAAACAATCTATTTAAAACAGGTTACCTACATTATCAGGCAAAACTATTAATACCACTTACCTTTTCTTCATAGTGGGAGAATCAAGAAAGGGAGAAACAAAGAAGACATACATACAAACAAACAAAAAGAAAATACACTGAAATCATGGTGGTGATTGTAGCAGAAAATGTAAAGACGTTAAGAAAATAAAGCACCAGTTACCATTTATAACTAACATTTTCCTAACCACACATGATGAATAAAGCAGAATATAACTAAAAAAAGATTTATATTTGCTTTTTAATATCAGAATCTTAATAAAAACAAAGGGTCTTATTGTTTGTTTATTAGACTATTCTCTCCATGTAGTGAAATGCAAACAATACAAGAAAAGAACATGTCTGAAAAAGACAAAGTATTAGAAACGAAATCCACTCAAATCTGAGCTCTTGAACATACCTGGATCCAAACCTTTCAGTTGTTGCTATGCATGTTTAGGGTCAATATCTGGTTGAACAGTGAACATCTGCTCCTGTCTGAAGTCTTGGAGCTTCTAACAGGCTTTTTTCTCTCCAAGATTTCTTTATATTTAGGCCCATTCATCTTCCTAACAGCTTCCTATCAGCTTCCCTGTCCCTGATAAGAAAACTATCCCCACAGAATAATGTTGCCACTATGATGTTCTTTTTCAACCACATTAGCATTTTGCATGTAGTTCCATTTTAGTTTCTTCTGACCAAACCCGTATCTTCATGTTCAATGATCTCTTGTGGCTAATGACAAACTTCTTATAACTTTTCCCCCACTCCTTCTTCATAGAGGCCACATCTGAGGAGAGCACAGTTAATAAGGATGGATTCTATACCTGAGCTGTGGATCTCTGCAGCTCCTTTAGAGTTAATATGAAACTTTTCTTCTGTGGTTAATGGTCCCACAACTTAGTTTGTATTTGCGCCACTGATTTTGAAATGATGGACTGTTCAGAGCTTCGAACTGTTCAAAGAAGAAAGAGAGCTGAATTACAAATGTGTAAATGAAAAAACTCCCTCCCATGTCACAATTTTACAATTTCTTTTGGTAAACTTATATACAAATATGCTAATGCCTGTGGTTGTATTGCAACAAATGAAAGGTTTATGTGTAAATTAAAACTTGCTGAGGTTACTCTTTACACATAAAATCCAGATTGTCATTTCATGTATAGACATGAAGTTTTAATTTGTAAAAACTTCTGGAGAATGTCATTCAGGACATTATCTGGCCTGTCCACAGCCTGATAACCTCGGCATCAACTCTGCTTTTAAGAGACACCGGGTTTGACATCTCTTCAGTCTCCTGCAGCTTTGTCATTTAGCACAGCTCATCTGTCTGTGTTCTGACTTTGCAGACCTGAATTCAACACTGTGCAAAAAGAGGCATACTTAAGTTGGCTCATCCTGAAGCTCAGGGAAGCTGACAAGCAGAAACTGGCTTCATCCAAACAACAAGGCCTCTGAGGTCTAACCTGCACAAGTTTAGTCATGCTGGAAATAAAATATTCTGCTATTTTAATCTTGAGGCAGGGAACAGCTACTGTTACATCTTTGACAACTATAAAACTTTTGGCAAGCAGACCAAATATTCTTACCACAGTCTTATTTGCCAATCATGCATAACAAAAAATAGATTTCTAAAAGAAATCTATTTTCTTTTAGAAATCTAAAGAAAATAGATTTCTAAAATAAATCTATTTTCTTTAGAAATCTATTTTCTAGATAGATTTTGTTTGAGATGCAAACATCTCAAACAGTTTTGAGATGTTTGGAAACATCTCAAAACTTTTTTCTTATAATAATTTTGCACTTTAACCAATGATCAAGGTTGTCAGATTGTAACAATATACTCCTGTACCAGAACAGTCATTTCCACCCTTATGTTGTTCACAGACCGTCTCCATACAATCTGACTGAACTTTAACTTTTAGATCTGCAAACCTGGTAGAGACATAATCACAATAAATTTGTATCTGAGATTGCTCAGGGGGTGCTAAATACAAATAAACTTGTTTTTTGTTTACTTGTTTTGTTTTATTTGGATCTCTGGGGGGCTTTATACTCTTGTGTCAAACAATCATGGTTTAAAACACTTTACAATCCTTGTTAGGAACAATCAAAAACTGTGTGTCAACGTTAGCAAACTGGCAAATACAAGAACTGAAATGAACTGTCTTATTGAAACAGGAATAGAGAAAAACTGATTCTGACTTGCAGAATTGAAAAATAAACTTACTTCTTTGCATGTGGACAACTTGGATGTAATGTACAAGGTGGAATTATACAAAAAATATAATTGGACTCCTACTGAGTTTGAAGAGCCCAATAAGTATTTTTAACAACAAAAAACTTCTTTTAAAAAAAGGGAAAATATAAATTATTGCACATCAGGTTAAGCAATCCGAAACCAGTTGAAATGTCTGTTCTTTGCAGACGACCTGGCATTTTACAGTCTGGCATTTTAGTCTAAAATGCCTGTTATCATCATCATCATCTCCAGTCTCTGTGTCTGCGATCATTCCTGTCTCTCTCCCGGTAATCTCTCCTGTCTCTGCTGCCCCAGTCGCTCTCTCCGTACCGCCGTCTGTCCCCCCGGGCTCTCGGCTCTCCTCGGTCTCTATCCCCCAGTCCTCGCTCCTGCGCGGCCCCGGGACCGAGGTTTATCGGTTTGCGGAAGGGTCTGTCCCTGCCGCCGAAACGCAGCTGTCCGGACTCCTTTTTCCCGCCCAACCCGCCCCCGAGACGCCGCGGTACCCATCCTCTGAGGGTCCTTTCCTGCTCGAAATCCACGAACACTTCGTGCTGGTCCACCACCAGCTTGTCTGCGTCCCGGCGGGCCCGACTCACGGACCGCTCCTCCTTGTACTCTATGAAGGCGTATCCTTTGGAGAAACCCGTAACGATGTCCCGAACAAGCCGCAGCCGCCGTATGTCTCCATATTTCGAGAACACCGTCTGCAGCTTGTCTTCGGTTGTCTGGGGGTTCAAGCGGGCCACAAACAATGTGAGAAGCGGGTCGCCAACGACGCCCTTGTTGGGCTTATAGCGGGCAGACATGGCCCTCCATACCGCCCGGTCATGGGGCTCCACGTCTGTCCCGTCGATGCTGCCAGCTTTCAGGGGGTTGTAGTCTTTCGCTATCGGACACCAGTCAGACATTTTAGCCGTGGAGGTTTTTCAGGCTTCAAATAGAATCAGCAGCAGCTACTCGGACTGATATAACTTGACAACATGGAGGTTTCCCGTTAAAACGTTACTTCTGTTCGTTTCAGCGCTGAAGTATCGAAGCGCATCGACAAAAATAATCCGTGAGGAAACGAGGGCTTTACGTCACATTTATTGGTTCCTACTTGAGGACGTCTCTTCATCTCCAGGCTTTTTAATGGAACGCGCGCGATAACATGATCAATAATTGTTGCACAATTAATTATTATCGTGAATAATATTCTCCCCTAAAAATAAAATGCTTTATTTACCACACCAATAATAAACTAATTAATTATGGTTACAAATATCCACCCAAACTGCTAGTTTCTTTGGGATTGTTACCTTTGCTGCTTGAATAGTTTTTTTAAATGTTTCACGAAATTATAATTAAATCATTTAAATAGGAGGTATTACACATTTTCCAGGCACACTGTGCTAAAAATGACACTTTCAAGTAGATGTTGTCTTCAGTTACAAAGATGTACATGTCACATATAACAAAAGATATTTGACTCATTGAAATTGGGCCTCAGTCTCTAAAAGGTTCCTATTCCAACACCCCAAATTCACCACATCATCAAAACAAGTCCTTTCCGTTCTACACTAAGTTTTTAAATATTTACATAAAACTACCTGTTCAATCTTCAAATTACTGTCACTTCTGCACATCAAAAAGGAGCTTCTCATTCCTTTTGCAAGTTTTGAAATATTTACATTATCACTATAAAAAAATATAAATTCTTTTGTACATATTGCCTGAGGAGGCTAAGGATGTTTGGCATGCCACCCAAAATCCTCACCAACTTCTACAGCTGCATCTGAGTCCATCCTGACCAGCTGCATGACCGCGTGGTATGGCAGTGCTACTGTGAAGGACCGCAAACGCCTGCAGAGTGGTTAGAACAGCCTCAAAAATCACCAGGACTGCACTGCCCTCTCTGCACAGCATCTACCATCGCAGAGTCCACAGGAGAGCTAACTCCATCTCCAGAGACCCCACCCATCCCCAACACGGACTATTCACACTCCTCCCTTCAGGTCGAAGGTACAGAAGTGTGAAATGCAGGACTAACAGATTTAAGAACTCTTTCTTTCCCACGGCCATCAGATTCCTAAACAGCCGAGCTGATGGCTTCCATAATAACTTACATTAATGGTACATAAACAACTGCACTACACTGCACTTTACCTTTATACTGTTTACCTGTCTGCATACAGCTGCACATGCATTAGACAATTTTACTACGGACTGTTGCAATATAATAATGTTGAACACTACCACACTACTGCACATTGTATATAGATTGTTTTGTATTTCTGGAAATGTATATTATTTATTTTTCTATTGCATGCTTTGATTTGATTTGATGATCTCATATCTTTACCTTGTGTCTGACATCCAGTGTGGGCAGCAAAGTAGAAATTTCATTGTACAGGGAAACGTTTCTACCGTGCATATGACAATGAAGCTTTGATTCTTTGAAATCTCTTTGAATCTCTAAATCAGACCTCCCAAAATGTTCCACTTTTTGTTATGGCGTTTGCAGAATATTTTTTCCATTTTAGTAAAATTAAACTCAGTGAGTTGTAGTTAATATATAATTAAAGAACATGATGGGGAGTTCAGTTGCTTTTATCATAAAGACAGTTGGTCTTGAAAAGATTTACTCCCAGAATAAATAAAAGCATTTAAAAAGTTTGATCTTCAACTTTCTTTGATGATGTGACACACAAACCAAATACCTTTCCGCAGTTCTACAAATACCTCGTCTTACTACTGCAACACTTAGAGTGCATTCCGCCGCTTTAACTTGGCTTGGTTTCAGTATAATTGCATGAATAACAAAGAATTAACTTTGAAATTAGGGATGAAAACACACTACACAAAGCTTTACAAAAACATTATTTAATGAGAACAGTGAAAACTAATTTACTTTGGCTCTTTTATAACAAAAATCATCAAAATGATTCCACTTTACTGCTATTTACACGTCATACTGCCTTTGACGCAGTAATGAACTGGATCAGACAGAGCAAAAGCCTTTTCAGCCCATTAGAAAATATATTTCCACGCTGCATTGGTTTCATCAGAACAAAGGGAAATCTAAATCTAAATCTGATGCTGATTTAGATTTACATGTCCTCCACGCTCCACTTGTACGCTTCCTCCTGAAGAGCTTTTTTATCAGCTATCCGTGTGTAGCGCTTCTGTTCAAATCCATTGGATCTGTAAAACGGCGCAAACAGAAACATTGTCACAACAGTCATATAAGTTTAGTAAAAAAAAACAGCTTTAGATAATAAAGTAAACCATACTTTCAACCCTTTTTTTGACAAGGTACCTTAGGTTGAGATCTGCTTAGGATCAATATCCTGTTTGAAGGTCTAATGATGCCCAAGCACCAGGGAACAAAAACCTTTTTATTGTTACAGTGGAAATTGAAACCTCAGTGGCTGCAGGTCTTTTTTCAGTCACTTGAGGGTTTTTGATCTCTAACCTCCTGGTGTCTCTTCTAATTATCAGGACCTTTTGTAACTTTTTGTGCACCTTCCAAATCTCCATTTTAGGTCGAAGCAATGATTTCTTCTCTCAGGTTTTTGGACAATTCCTTTAACTGGACTGTATTTCAACCACGCAATGAGAATCTTCCATCAACAGCCCAAAACCATCTGCAAATGTGCTCTTATAAGAAGAACTCTATCCAGTTAAATCCATTTGACACGCAGATAGTCACTGAATGCAGAATGTAGTTTGAATTTAGATAAAAATAATTTTGATATTAGTGCTATTCAACTATTAAAGTAGTTTTTGTCTCATTTGCTCATGGCAACCAGGTGAATAACTTAGAATTTTGCCAATAAATGTAATTCCTGTTTGTATTAGGGTAGGCTTTGAATACTTTTAGGTGCAACTGTAGAAGAGCTACGCAATGACTTTACCATCTGTTCTTCTGTGATTTCATGTGAACCATCTACAAGCCTTACCGGTCGACTCCATCCCACCGATAACCTGGTTGAATGTTAAACCGATTTGGAGGCGGTGGAGGCCCTTGGTAGCGAGGTTTCGCTGTGAATCAAATCACAAAAACAAACCTGTTGACTTGGTGTCTCTTTGGCAAACAGCCAACAGCAGAGACTTTATTGAGGTAAATGAAGGTGAGAGACATTCAAACCTGGTGTTTTTGTGTTGCGTTCCTTTTTGCGCCTCAGCATCCCAGCCATTGGATCCCCTTCCCTTTCCTGCTCTCTCAACATTCGGTCAAGATCCTCGTCGTCATAGTGACGTGCCAGCGGCTTCTGGGCTTCATGCAGCGCATCTTCTAGTTGCTGCTGTTGCATCTGTCCCTGGGCCAACCTGCAAACATTTTGATTTAATTAATCCTATTACACATTTTGATGTCTTTTCAGATGTTAAATAATGCTTAACAGATTTACCCTTTTCCCCACTGAGCGTATTTCTCATCCTTTGCAGCTTTTTCTCCAGCTTTTTTCCTCTGTTCTTCTCTTTCTGAATCTAAATCCCTCTTTTTACCACTCTTGTCTCGGAACACCGTCTGCGCATTCCGCGATTCATCTAGTCAAAGTATGAATCATACAATAAAACACCCTGTTTGACTGAAAATATTCAGTCAAAGAGAAACAAAGTGAAGGAAGAATAAATGAAACTAACCTTCTAGTGGCTGATTGTTTTTTTCCCGTCGTCGGTTTTCTTCCTGTTCTTTTTTTAAGACATCAATGGAAACCAGACCTGCTTTTCCCCCTGAAAGCATCCTTGGGCCCTGTAAAAATAGACAAAAACATTAAAACTTTTAAAGCAAAACATGTTTTGACGTTAGACATGGATGTATACATATATATTTTGGCTTACTTGTGAGGGCCCAGATCTTCGAGGTGGCGACAAGTCGTCATCTGAGTCTTTTCCACTCCGGGGCCGTCTGGGTGGAGACTGGTCAGAATCAGAGCCCCGTCTTCCTTTCGGACGTCTCCTCGGAGGAGACTGATCTGAGTCCGACGCTTCCCGCTTCACAGGCTTTTTTCGAGGAGGTGACTGGTCAGAATCGGAGTCATGCCGATTCTGAGTTTTTTTAGCGTGAGGTGATCGCCGAACGTCCGGCGATCGTCGATTTGGACTGCGTTTGCTTCTGCTAGGAGAGGAATCTAAAAATAATAATATTTAAATGATCAGTCAACTGTTTTCTGTCAGTCAGGATAAACACAAACTATTATTCAAACTATCTCCTCAAAAGTTTCATCATAACATTAGAAATAAAAAGTAAAGATGACTGAAATAAAAATACTTAAGACTTTCTATTGCATCTTTACAGAACCTTGCTAAAGTATTCATGGCTCTTTCCACCCTTTTCTTAACATTTTATTGCAATGAAGTCACAAACCTTAATGTACTTAGTGAGATTTAATGTGTTTGAGCCCTACAAACTACTGAAGAAATAATGATAAATGGTTACCTCTTCTGAAAGAGAAATCTGAAGGTGGGGCACCTATTTAGCCCTTAAATAAAACCCCAGTGCCACTAAATTACTAATTCCTGTCCACCTGTATGTAATTTTATCTCTGTATGAATACAGCTCTTCTATGAAGGGCATAGAAGGTTGTCAGCAACCCTTAGTAAACAAAAAAAAAACATCACAAAGGCCAAGGAGCACAAGGTCTATGGTATCTCAAGAGGAGCTACTAGTCATCTCACTTTATGAAAGTTTGATAGAATAACAAGTCAAATTTGCAGTTTGCCACAAAACAAAAACAAGCATCACATCATGCTGAACATCTACCATGCTAGTAGTAAATCATGGTAGTGGTTGTATCGTGCTGTGGGGATAGTTTTCTTTTGCAAGGTGCTGTATGTCAAAAGAGATGGCATAAGTTATACAATATCAGAGACGGAGTCCAGATTATATTCGAAACAAAAAAAGCAATTTACTTTCTCCACCCACCTTTACTTTGTGCCTTTCTTTGCTTTCCTGAATGCTGCCTTGGAGGCGACACATCTGGAGAGTCGTGCCGAGTTTTCCTGGGAGGAGAAGCATCTGGAGAGTCGTGTCTCTTATTTGTGGTAGGAGAACCGTGTTTATTTCCCTTTAGTGAACGTTCAGAAGAGTTGGGCCGTATTTTGCTTGACACAACAGGGTCTGTGTGTTCACTGCCTTTATCCTCCTCCTCCTCCTCTTCTCTGTCCTCATCAGCTACACAACAGGAGATTTGAAGTAAATATCAATCCAGATTCACACATGAACATATTCTTATTTGATACAAAGTTACCTCCAATAACTTTCCATCTGTTGCTGGTCCTAAAGACTTCCAGTTGTTTCACCTCATCTGGTCGCTCATCAATGAATTCAGCAATCTAAGAAAGTTCATAATTCAAAACACAGATTAGTTTTCTTGGAATATTTTTTTAACGACTATATATGTTTTAATTGTTTTTTATACAAATAAACAGCATATTTGTCTTACGAACAAATATTTATTTGAATATTTGATAAGTAAGTAAAACCTAACAGTAAAAGCAGTGAAGGAATGAATGAATTTCGGCTAGCCTGCAAGCTAACGTTAGCTCGGCGCTCACCACTGGAGCCTCCTCTTCATCTTCTTCAACCTCCGTTTGCTCCTTCACCATCTGTCTCCAGTCAATGTCGTCGTCCACAATTTTAAGTCTTCAAATGGAAGAAAGCAAAATAAGACGACTGTCACATCAAGCTAGCCGCCAAAGAGTCACCGAGACTCGAAACTAGCTTTTACGCGCTAGTGTAAATCTAAAACGTGAGCATCGCAGTTGGATTTTTCATCCACTCACCCTCTCTCAGGAATCTTACGTCGCTTCTTTTTTATCTTCCCTTTCGATTTACTTGAATTGTCGTCTGCTGACAAATACCGTTTGAGGTACTCGGCTTTAGAAAGTTCTGCTCCCTTGCTGTTGCTAGTAGAGGCGGCCATGATTAGATGTTTTTGGAAACTACGGATGACAACGAGGATCAAGCTTAAGCTCGCGAACAGAAGACGCGGATCCGCATCATTATGTAAACGGAACGTGGAGGGTGTCCAAATCGGGCGGAGTTTTTGGTTCTTTTTACGAGATCAGAACTACCGATCAGGGAGTGGGTGGGGAATTATTTTTGTAAATTTTGACGGACAAAAACACAACATATACTTTTAATGCCAGGTAAGTATATATGTCAACTCGAAAAGATAAAGTGAGCGTATATGCTAAAGATGTTTTGTTTGGAGCTCCATTGGTGACTTATTATATTATACTCTGGGTTGTACGTGCATCTAAATCGAACTGGAAGTTTTGCTTTTGCTTTTAGGCATGTAAATATCAACTGACTGATTCCTATGTCTGAAAGGTTTATTACTCCCCCAACACTCGTTTGCAGTACGAGCCAACTTATGCACCGGCATTACTGAAAGGAGCAGATCTCGCAATTCGGAGCCTTTATCATGGACTGCTGTTATTTGTGAAATTGCATTTCATATTGTGTGGCTTCTTTTTTTACTGGTTTAGTAGAAGTATTATTATTATTATTATTATTATTATTATTATTATTATTATTATTATTATTATTATTATTATTATTAGTAGTAGTANAGTAGTAGTAGTAGTAGTAGTAGGAGTAGTAGTAGTAGGAGTTGTTGTTGTTGTAGCACTAGTACTATAAGGACATCGCTTAGAAACATTTTTAAAATATTAGTGGAAACATGTAGAGAGCTGGTCTGAAGATTAGTTTGATTACCGTATTGGAAAAAAAATTGTTTTTGCTTATAAAAAGGTTAGGTTTTTTTATAAACATTTTTTTATTTATATATTTTATAAAATGCACCTAAAAACGTTTTCCCCCTAGAATTGATTTCCATTTAAATAGTCTTATTATTTTATAAGAGAAACCTGCATTTTCAGCTAGAAATAAACTTCTAGGTTGAATGCAAATAATTCTACATCTAGATCTACCAGGAGTGTAAATTATTTTTAATATAAAATAATTGGGTTATTTATTTTTTTATTTTTTTGCATAGGGCCCAATTGGTTTGTCTCAATTTGACCCATGGGCTAACACATTTGGACATGCGTTCTCACTAAAACTAGGAAAATAGAGCACATCTCCAGTTCTGAAGTCCATACACTGGCTCTCTGTACTCAGAGCATATATTTTAAAATATTTTCCTTAATTTCTAAATCACTGAACAGCTTAGCACAAAAATGCATTAAAGATCTGTTGTTTTTGTATCAACTTTCCAGAATACAGGTCTTCTGGTCCCAAATTTCTTTAAAATATACTTGTACTGTATTTTTACTTTTTTTTCCTCCCACTAAGATGATTTTTAACTTACAATGCTAATGGTTTAAAGTTGGCTGGTCAACTTGAAACAAGGTCCCCAGAACCCACTACACCCCCAGAACCAAACATGGAGATGCAGCATTCTGCTTCTATGTACCACAAATCTGGAACAAACTTCCTGAAAACTACAATGATACTGAAACATAGTTAATGCAAATCAAAGTTAAAAACCTACCTGTTTAGAGTTTATTTTGATTAATAATAACCTGAACACCGATCAGCATATTTGGTGTATATTTGTTCATGGCTTTGATGATGGCATTTGACAAAATGTAATGCTTATTGCTTGTTTCATAGTTGGTTACTGTATGATGTTTTTATGGTGTAAAGAACGTTGAACTACCTTGACTTGACTCGACTTGGTCTATTCTAATGGGTTTCAAATGCCAAATGAGTGAATCTCTTCAAAACAGTTAACATTTAGTATTTCATGAGTTCTAACATTTTACCCAGAGTAATCCTGATTCAAATCTGCAAAAAAGAAACACTAATCTACAGACAATCCCATTTTGCTGTGACTTTTGGCGGCAAATGTAAATGTTGGCTGATTGATGGGTGATTGGACCTTTAATGAAATTCTGCTGGCGAGCCTCATACTTTGAACTGACTATGCATTTTTATTCATTTCAGTTTTTTTATGAGCACCTAGTAACCAGAAAATCATTGTTTGACTTTATATTTAGGATTCTTTTATTGAAAGTCAGAGCTCCATCACTATATATTCACATGTGCAAGTTCTCGCAGTGCTTTACATCACAAAAGATTTGTGCAGTCCTGAAGGCAAAAGGCCTCAGAACGTCTTGAGTCATCTTCCTCGATAAAAGCATAGACAGAAGCAGGGCTGGGCTTGTTTGTGTGTAGATAGGCACAAGCTAGGGTGTCATATTTTATTCAGCAGTGTGTATGAAAGAGGAAGATCAGCAGGGGGATGATCCAGGACCACGAGCTCTTCAGAAACAGGCTGACAGCCGAGCAAGGCTGCAGTTGTTCTGCAGGAGAACGGAAAAGTGTCAGTGTTGCTTTCAAAGCACTGAACCTCACATTCGTAAATATCTAATCCACCCACCTTTCTCCACGTTGATACTCTCAACCTGGCCAGATATTTTGCACATGTAGGTGGTGTTGTGTGGGAGTGTGTGTGTGAAGCCTTTCAGGGTCATCCTATAGCCGTGGGGATCGAGCTCCACCACTTCGCTTTTGTCTCTGAACTGGGCCTCTGCAGCCGAGCCGGAAACATTCGTGTTGATCAGGGCCTCCTTGCTTCCAGATGACCAGGAGAACTCGTAGCTGTTGATTTTGTTGGGCTTGGGCTCGATCTGGCAGTCGACTCTCAGGTCCTCATCCTCTTCCAAGCACACAGAGATCAGCTGAGGTTGCACTGGGATCAGCAGCACTGGGTAAAAAGCAAACAATGTGGCGTTGGGGAAAATGATGCAGCTAAGTCTCATTTGTAGCGACCACAGACACCACAGCCATTTTATAAACATTTAGCTGTCATTAGTGGATGTCCTAGTTTGACTCTTACCATTAGCCATAGCAACATTGCATCAAATGGTAAAATAGATAGAGCTGTTATCTGTTTTTATGACCCTGAAGTGTTATAATCAAAAGCTGTTTGTTTGATTGCGCATCAGTAAATAATCTGGACAAATGTGGAAAAGCTCTTTGAAATAATCCATGATGAGCTAATAGCGATTAATACCAAAAGTGAGGCTGTTTTTTTTATTCAAGAGGATAATTATGGAAAATAAATACTTGAATAATACAGCAAATTATCCCCTGTAGAAATAGTCCATATTAGGAATGTTGCTTTATTATTTTGTTTTATTTACTCGACTAAATCAGTAAGAAGTAGAAATGGTGACAATTAATAAATAACATTCTTCAAGATGGTATTTCAGTAATATACCCAATTGCTTCATTCCTTCTTGAATATGCCTTAAAGCAGCTTCCTTAATTGGGAACAATCTCCTTCCTCAGATTTTTGTTTTTTATTAGATACTTCAGATACTTCAAAATAGTTGGACTTAGCTTCTCAGTGCCACACCTTAGAAGTCTCTAGAACTCTCACCTCCAAGTATCCCACTTAGAAAAAGAGATGTGAGCATGTTGAAGAATCACCCATGCAACTGTGGGAAAAATGACAAATGGGTTAATTAGACGGGTTAATGAATCTATATGTTAGGTTTAACTTTAAGCACTTAAACTTAAAGTTGTTTTCTTCGGCTCGCTGCCAATAACAGCTGAAAATACTAAAATAGATCCTAATTTAGGTTTTTTGTCAGAACAAACAGCTCATAGAGGTTGGAATGTTCTGGTCAAAACTGACATGGATGTGTCCAGTGTGAAGAGCCTGACCCATCTGCGGTCCAAAGAGATGGCGTAGCATAATTTAGAGCAGCATTCTCAACATTAAAGGTGTTTTTGTATGTCTTAATGTTTTTTTTGTTATATCAGGTCGAATAAATTGAACTCTCACTTTTATCCATCATGTCTTTATACCTACATGTTTCGGTATATTCCATCTCATCCTCAGTACTTCACGTTTACTCTCTAATATACGATTAATTAAAATCCCTGAGGGACTCTTACCTCCTGTCAAAGCTGAATGATGCAGCAGTTCCTTTCTGCTCCGTTAGTAAAAGCTAAGCGGCTGCCAGGAGTCACCTTGGTGTGCAGCACTGCAGAGCATCTCACCACTGAGAAGCAGTGGGAGCAGCACAGAGAAGTGGAGGGAGGTAGTGGGAGGGAGGGACGATCCTGGACCAGAAAGAGCGCTGATTCGTCTTTTTCCTCTGCAGTGGCTGACGGAAGCAATGAGCTGGCTGTCTGTGTGTGCTCAGAGATGGTCATCGCTTTTCACCAGCAAGGTGTTGTCTGACCTTGCTTCTTTCCCTCTTTTGAGTCCTCCCCTGTGTCTCATGTTCTAAGTCATGCTGACCTGATTTGCCCTTCATGTCTCTATCTAGTAAACGTCTCTCAAAAAGAGGAGGTGCTTTGTGCAACAAGCAGTCTCCTTATGATTTGCAAACACAAGAAAATGACTTCTAATGAGAACACGTGCATTAATTTGCATTTTGTTTTGTTGCAAACACAATCCCAATAAAACACTATGTTTATTGGTATAGGGATGCTTTTCTTAATAAGTACAAGAGAGCTTGTCAGAGGATCACAGTAGAGCTAAATCTTAGAATCACTTAGGTGAAGTCTACACCTTCACCTAATTACCAGACTTAGCGATTTACGGTTATAGAAACTCTCCAACCAACCTTGTGGATGTCTAAGGTTCACCCTCTAGCAGAGAGCAACACTGTTACTATAGTCAGGGTGACTGAATGCATGTGCACTCCACACTTTTCAGTATTCAATCTGTAAAATATTTTGAAAACCATCAGCTAAAGCAGGTTTTTAGCACAATAGCAGGAGCACTATATGCCTGCCAAATAAAACTAGATACAAGGTGAAATAGAACTAAACAGTTAAACTCCTGCTTTAAGCAATTCTTCAGTCTATGCAGCATATAACACATTCTTTCCTTTTACATTTTGGCTTTGTCCCTGAGATAGTCTGCCCTAATAAAAACCCTTTGTCATGTTTTCACAGCATCTCTGAATTCCATGACTCATTTGTGCTCCTTCAGAAATTTCCATCACTGTGCTGCTAAAAATAGCTCAGTGTCTCCATCTGGAGGTTAGTGATGGTAGGTATATAAAATGTAAGATAAATGTAAACGTGTTTGCAAAACAGGTTAGGTTAGGTTAAAACCAGGTATATTTGAAACATACATGTATGGAAGATTTCTGCTAAATAAATGCCTTTAATATGAAGTTATTATTTTTTAGATAATTCTCTATTAAATCTGAAAGTAATATTTATTCTCCATTCCCTCCATGATCAAAATAAACTGTTTAGTTTACACTTAAACAAGCAGGATATAATATGACAGATTTGTTTTGCGTAGAACCCAAACTATTTTTGTTTTGGTACATCAACAAAGTGTGTATTTTGAGAAAACAACAGTAAATGTGATTCCTCCTCAGGTAATGTAGACATAATAATTTTAGAGGGTAAGTGTCAAGGTGATTAATGAGCACTTGATTAACAATAGCTTAATAGTCCCAAATGATCCATTTTATCATGGTACAGGGGACAGGATAAGAACTAATTTGATTAATTGTTAATCCACCAATAAAAAAGTAGAGTAAGAATGTATGGTCCATGCATTGTCTCCGCCATCCACCAGGGGGTGGTGTACCATTCTCCACACCTTTAGATCTCACTGCTTTGTTTTGAATCCGCCCAGGTTGATTAATAGCATTGAGCATTGATTAAAAACCCCAACTGTAATTGTATTTTCACTAATAGCACTCAAAAATGCAAAAGTAAATACATAAACAGAAACGGTGTATTATGAGATAATGTTTTATTACAGATTAATTTTTGCATTCCATAAAATAAACCTCTCATTGAAGCTCAGGTAAAGGGGGCCCCTTCATTGACAGCCTTACAATCCGTAGCTCCGTCCCTGTCTGGAGTGTTAATTGAGTCCTCGGATCACACAGCTCTTAATTTCTCTACACAGGCGCCCTGCGCTGCCCGGGCTGCTCGGCTCAGCCCCCACAGGCCGTTTGTCGGTCGGGGCTGGGGGTTTTAGTCTATCTCGGAAATAATCTGCCCACGCGTGTAAGCGGCTTTATCCCCGCCGAGCCTCAGACCGCAGCAGCTCCGCGGCTCCACACTCTGAGCGCCAGAAAGAAAAAGTGACACAGGTCACACTGACCAGTTGGTGGTTGTGCACGGCTTGTGCCACACATGAACGGACTCTGGAGCTGAAGCTGAGTCTATCTCCTAATTAAAAAAAAAAAAAAAAAGAACAATTATTATTCCAAGAGCCAAGAGGAGTTACAGAAGTTTACTCGAGGGATTTAAACAGAGAGAAACTGGCAACGGTGTTCAGGACATGGAACAGGCTGGACTCTGGATATTCTTTGTGACTACTTGTGTTATTTCAGGTAAGATTGATTATAAAAAAAGAAGAAACAAAAAAGAAGCTCCAAATAAAATTTCTGCAAAGTATTCGCTTCTCAACTTATTTGAGGTTTCACGTATTCACACAAATACTTTGTGTGGTAATATTTAAATCATTTTTATTCACTAATTGAGATTTATCGGACCCCTCTGTTTTAATTCATTCAACATTTTAATTTTAATTCCTGTGACAACATAGCAGTGATGCCTTGTTTTTCTCAGTCTCCTGTTAATATGGAAAACTCAATTCGTAGGCACTGTTATAAACATTTTTAACATGTTCAAGTGTAAATAGAATTTAGCTATTTAATTTTATAAGTGAAACTGACGAAAAGTGGCAACAATGTAATGTTACAGTGCAGCCCAAAATTAGGCATCTGTTTGTGTATTTTTTAAAAGTAAAAGTATGAAAGAGTAAAACTTACATAAGGTGATAAAGAAATATGAGTTATTCATCCTCAGCATAACAAATGTAGACTTAATATTAAATAAATTGTTCTTACTCACTACTTGTGTAGCGATATAACAAAGATCAATCATACCATTAAAACCACTGACAAGTGAAATCCTTCTGTCCATTGGTGGGATAGCTTCAGGCAGCATTCGTTCTCAAAGTGATGCGTTGGAAGCAGGAAAAAATGGCCAAGTAAAAATGGTTTGACAGACGTTGAGAACTTTAGATGACTAGACCACGAGGTGGAATCATTTTCAAAATTGCAGATGCAGTTTGTTCCCAGTCTGCAGTGGTTTGTTCCCAGTCTGTGAACTGGCAACATGATCATTAGCAGCCAAGGCACATTGGTATAGGTGTGAGGGCGATGGCTCCTTGGCATAAGGAAAGAGATATATTTGATTATCTGGACATTTCTATATGTTGTGTTCTATCAACATTGTTTGATGTTTCTTTTGGGTTTCATTTTGTTCAGTTTATGCCAGTTATTCCCAGTTTTATTCTGCGGGTTTTTTGTTGTCAGTTTTCCTTCCTGCCTTTTTGTCTCACTTCTGGTTTTGTTGTCAGCACACCTGTGTGGATTTACAGTCCCGGTTTCCTCTGTGTGTATTTGTAAGATCCACATGTTATTTATCTCTGCTTCATAATAATTTCCTGGTTTATGTTATGGTTTGCCTTTGCTTCCCTTTGTTCAGGGTTTTGTTAGTGCATTCTTCACATTGAATCTGATCCTGAGTCAAACAGTTGCTTCCTGTTTCTTTAATGTTGTCTTCAAATGCTTATCATGTCCCCTGTAGCATGATAAAATGGATCATTTGGGATTGAGCAAAAATACCACAATATTACTCTGTTTAATATTACTATTAAATAGTACAGTAGTGCATTTTTGTTCACCGGTAGCAAAATTAAAAAGTGGTGAGGGAGAAAATCAGCTAAAAAATAAAATTGGGTTTACTCAAAACAGCCTTATTCCTTTTGTGAGATCACCAGAGGCCTATGGTGATTAAGTTTTTTTTTGCCTGATAGATTTCATCTGACTTAAATAGCAACTTACAACAACAAAACAAGCAAACACAAATACAAAACTGACCTTAAGATATACTTGAAATGATTTTGACTAATTTTAAAGAAAATCCTGGGCAAAACATTTGAAATAAAAATGTGAAAAATCTCTTTTCTTGCTTTTTAAAGAAAAAGAGTTTACATTACATTAAAATGTGCTGCAAAACCGTTTTTTACTACAATTTTTCAAAAACTTGTTACTTTAAATTAGACACCACAACATGCATAGTTCTTCAGTTTTCAACTTAAACCAGCATCAGACTCTTCAAATCAAAATGATTTAAGATTTCAGACTCCACTCAATAATAACCAGCTGTTCAGCAGGACCTTCATATTGTCCACCTGAACTTAGGTTGCAGTTAAAGAAAAGCATAAAAACTAAAGTGAGTGCTGTTTTAGGTGGCATAGCTGTGTGTCTGGAGGTTTATGGTGTGTGTGTGTGTGAATGAATAGACCAACTCATGGCCGCTGTAACAGGTGTGGCAGTGTAATCACTGTTAGCTTGGCCCACACATTTAGCTGGCATTGGCTCTGTGGTTGCGTTGCACATGGAGGGAGATGTTGCGACATCAGCTGAGATTGCTTTTTCCCCCTTTCCTTTCTCAGAATAATAAAAGCGTTCTTTGGAAGCTGGACAGTAGCTGCTGTGCGTACATATGTTCATACGTATCAGTTCCGTGTACCATATGATTGTCATGTTGAAGACACAGCGTTGGATTAGAGCTGTGCAGGAAGTGACAACAAGATTGTTGCCAGGGCCACTGGCCGCTGCTGGGTTTTTCTGTGGATGTTTTGGAGCGGGTTGGTGTGATCTGGGGCCACCTGGCATCGATTAGTGATGAGTGCTATTACAATCGATTATTTTGTCTTTTCCTCCTGCATTAAAACTTTGAAATCCCCAGCAGGGAGGCACGCAGAAAAGGCTGAATGAGACGAACAGAAAGGCTCATGCATTTCTGCGTAATCCACTGCCCACAGCTGGAACACACAGACGCTACTCTACAGAAATAATCCTGCACAAACACGCTCCTTCTGTCCGCTCTGCCTTTTGTTTCCCTCTGTTTTGTACTCCACTCTCTCCGGAGTGTGCAGATTGAAACCATCTTTCTGCCTGATTGCCCCCTCAGTCTGGTGATGTTTCTCCCCGGGTATTTTCTTCGTTTCTCCTCATCC
This sequence comes from Micropoecilia bifurca, assembly GCA_903067075.1. Lineage (NCBI taxonomy): Eukaryota > Metazoa > Chordata > Actinopteri > Cyprinodontiformes > Poeciliidae > Micropoecilia > Micropoecilia bifurca. The sequence goes on from CAEGAF010181364.1 coordinate 58,735, forward strand.
CGTCTCCTTTTTGCCTTTTGTGTTCTCATGTTATGTCTCAGCCACACATGCAGCAGCCACCATAATCCTGTGAGCTGCCCGCTGAACGCTGGCCAAGCGTACTCGCCACGTTCCTGCCACGGAGATTACGCTCCCACATAAACTCACATACACACGCGTGAAGACACGTGTGTGTGCACTGACTCCAATCAAAAACAAGCGCAGAACTGATTTCAGTGGCAATGCAGCACTGTGAGAAAAAATACTTTACAATACGGTTTTCTTCTGTTTTTGATTTTTTTTTTGTTGTTAAAATTTTCTTTGAAACATCAATCAAATTTTACTTACAGACCTGAGTTAATGTTTGAGTATTATTTCACTCGGAGTGATTTCTGCCTGAACGGTAGAATCTAATAAATAAAACGTCAAATATTCTGGCTGCAACTTTGGTCTGGATTTGCTTCTCTACTTACATGGAGACACGGACGACTTTCTGTATTTATTGTTACCATGAATTTTACTCTCTACCAGAAAATCCTGATCAACATAAGCTCAAACACTGTCCAGGTTTAGCTTTTCCCACCCTCAATGATTGAAATCATCATATGAAAACTGCTGTTTGTATGCATTCAAGTCATCTAAGTTCAGTATTAAAATTTGTTTTGTAATCTGAAACATTTAAGTCTGGTGAAGATACAAAAACAGTAAAAAAAGAGAAAAAACGTAAGGGGGCAAATACTTGTTAATAATGCTATAAATCACCAGGATATATGACAACTTTTGCCAAGGAACTATGGGCCTTTGCGGTTTTCAGATTTTTCAGCTTCCCTGATCACAAACCTCAAAATGCAGACGGGGCATGTAATCCCCGATCAATCACCGATTCTATGACAGAAAGATTAAACAGTTAATCTGCTCTCTCTCTCTCTCTCTTTTTCTCTCTCTCTCTCTCTCTCTCTTTCTCTCTCTCTCTGAATTATTTTTTATCTTTTGATCCATCACATTGTTTTATCTGTTATTCATTTGAGCAAAAGGTTAGCAAAAGTAGAACTACAGACAACATTTTAAAATGAAAGCCATTTTGAAGAGAAGAGTATTTTGAGACAAAAAAAGTTTGCAATTTTGTCAAAAAAGCCACATTTACAACTGTGAGCCATTAGATTTGTGGTATTTTTTCTGTTTGTGACAAACAAACAAAAAAAGTCTTAGTTTTTGTTAAAACAAATATTTCTAAAATTTTGTCTTATTTTTGTAAACTCAGAGTATCACCTGTCTTCTTACAGGCGGCTTCTTGAGGATAGTTAAGTATGATACAGAACAACTTACAGACGTAGAAATTACTTGAAATTAGTAAATCTTACTAAAATTGCATCTCACCCCTAACCTTAAACTGAGTGTAAGGTGGGTTGTTGTCCTGTTTCAGTCCCATTTACTAACCCATCAAATTCACTCAAAGTGAAGTAGTTTGCTAAAATAGGAGATGATTGGAGGACAGGATTAATACTTTTGCAACTTGTGCAGCAGATTTTTATGACATTATGATTTATACTCTTAAGCTGCAATGTTTGTGGAAGGTAGAAAAACGCAGAAATATCTCTGATATCGTAATGTAATGTTGAAAGCAGATGAGGCTGAGATACACAGGTTGCATGTTAGATACCATCTAAAAGAACAAAAGGGAGTAGGATAGTGTTTTATATTAATTTTTTTCATTTTGACATATTGTATTTTAAGCAATCGACCGAGAAAATAACAATAAAAGTTATTATGGGCTGGCGACCTTCCAGGGTGTAACCTGCCTCTTCCCTGAGGACCATTAATGGGACCAACACTGTACGACCCTGCATGGAAATTTAGGAATGGATGGATAATGATAAAATCAAAAAAAGCTTACGAAACCCTGTTAACACTAAAGGAAGCTCTAGATTAGTTTTCTTTGTTCATATTATAGTCCTATTTGTTGAGATACACACACAGCTGTACAATTATTATATATATAAAAAAAGATCATATAAAAAAAAGATAAATTACATAGTTCCCCAGAGAAAGACACCCACACAAAATACATAATTCGGTTGGATTTTATCTTGTCAAATCTCAATTTACAATAACCCAGCAAAACAAACCTCACAAATTACTGTCACATCTTGTTTTATAGAAGCTGCACTACGTATCAGGTGAGAGATCTTTTTACTGCCCAGTAAAGTGACCTTTTTGTTGTATTTTTAACAACTTTCAGCCACAACACCTGCACTTGCCTCAGTGTTTCATTCATACACACAATGGTAAAATTAGCGTTTCAAATTACAGCAAAGAAAGATGCAGGATATCCGTGCAGGATGTTAACAAAAAGCCCTGCCATCATGCTGTGTTGCTCTGACTGTTCCTAAATGTTGCCCATTCAGGCGGGAAACAGTATTGCTATTGTTGTGCTTCGTTCCCAAGCCCTTTTCTTGCCAGCAAGCTCCTGTTTATGCGTTATTGACATGATGAGGTTATTTCCCATACTAGAAACAATAGAAGAATGCGAGCTGACACAATTGAAACAAGGAAGCTGGGAGCCATGTGGAGAAATGAGGCTTTCTATACCTATCAGAAAGGTAGTGTTTCTTTGCGTTGGCCTCAGTTTAAGCTCGTAATCAGCTCAATTGCAGAGGTCACCAGGGCGGACTCTCCATCCGGATGTCTGTGTTGAATAGAAGTCATGAAAAGCAAAGACTATTTTGACATATTTTCTTTCCCTCCAGACAAATTATTTAAAAATATTGCTATTTTTATATATATTCTTCACAGTTATATATTGATTGATTTTTTTTATTTAGAAATTTTAGTAATGTTGGGATTTTAGAGACTTCTAGTTTTTCTATAGTCAAGTGCTAATTTGTTCATCAGTGCCGATGTCAGGAGAAATTTTGGTACTTTTTCAACAAAAAAAAAAAAAGAATTCACTGCAGATTGATGAGTAGATTATTTATCTAATGGCGAAATATTTGAGGCTGATTTACCAATTATAATGGAATTTAAAATGGTTTGAATTCACTGATTGCAGTTTTCTGACCAATCACCAATCTTTAAGAAAACCAGGCCTGCCGATTCAAATCAGCCGACCATTTTTTTATAACTGACACTGTCATTCCAATCGTATTTTATTAAAAAACATTTAATTTTCTCATTTTTCTTGTAAAAATACTGAATGATAATTTGAATATTATTTATATTCCATGCATAGAAGTTGTTATAATATAAGAAATATAAAAAAGTTAGGGAAAATTAATTAATCAAACCTACTTTTTCTTGCTGTGTTTCAGAATGAGCCTGCAAGGCTAACAACAATTTTGCCTGTTTATATCCAGCTTCCAAACATTTTACACATGAGTTGCATTTTAACTCCCCTTCTAGACATTAACAAAATTGTGTTGTGCATTTTCCTTATTCAGTAAAGCTAGCTTTCTTGTGAAAATTTAAGCTATAAACCATTAATAATATATATATCGATGCTGTAACCAAGTGTTTTCTTGCAGTAAATAGCATCTACACTGCATCCGTACTGCCTTTCAGATTTTTTCCAGTCATGCTCACGTAGATTTAATGCACTTCCAGAGAAGATTTTATTTACTGGCAACATTTATTTGAAGTGGATTAGGCTGTGATGGATTTTTGTCATGTTTGTTTGGTCTAAATATTTAATCTTTTCAGATTGGGAAGGATGAGAAGGATGAAAATGACACTTGATGGAAACACCAGGAAATCCGTTCATTGAATTTTTGTGTAATATAACACACAAGGTCTCCTGCAGTCTCCAAAAATTCAAGCACCTCGTAGCAACTTTTTGTTAAAATGAAACTATTAATAAAGATAAATGAAATAAAGATAAAAATTTACAGCCTTGTGCAAACACGGCCAAGCTTTTCAACTTGTCTTCTCTTGTCATCTAAAACAAGAACAAATATTATTCAAAAAAGATCAGAGTTCACAAAACTCTACATTTTACTTTCAGTTTGGACTCTCAGATTTTAAGATTGTATTATCTCTGTATCTGTATCACATACAGAAGGTAAATATTTGAATATATTTTACAGTTTAAACAAGATCATTGAGACAATCTAAATAATTTACACATAAACTGAAATTATAGCAAATTATTTCACAGATGATAATATGGATAAAAACTGGAACAAGACAAGAAATTCTGATAAGACGTGAAGGAAAAGAAGTATTCTAACCCAGAAAATATTCAGAAGGGATTCTGAGGATTATTAAATCAATATCATCTGATTTAATAACTGATGGCTGGAAAACTCTCAAAGGGTTGCAGTGAGTGCCACACCTGGAAAAAACAAAGTGACTCCCATAAAAAAAGGCTCAGGGTCAAATTGTACTAATAGCAGTGGTTTCAGCTGCATTTCTAAACTCCCTCTGCTGCTCTCTCTTTTTTTTCCTATTAAGTTAAATTGATTTCTTTATAAATGTGTGGATCACTTGGGTTTTTGCTGAGATCTGGTGTGCATTTTTCATCTAATAGGAGAAAAACATGATGAGTCCAATACCTATTTTACCTGTTTAATATTATAAACCACATAGCATGTAATTTCTGAGTAGGAAATGTATCAGACTATCTAAATAACAAAAAGTTGTGGTAGAGTCAGTTCATGGTTTTTAGCGATTTCAGGCTAGATTGCAAAATGAAATTGATTTCAAATGATTCAAACACTTTAATTGCTATTTTTCTCCTATTTTAAACAACACTAGCATTGTTTAGCTAAACGTAAACAATGCAATAGCTTCCAATTAGGAAGTAGTTAACATAGCCTGCAGATAAGCTAGAAACCGTTACTCTCAGCTTTAGGCCGAGTCACGAGGTTCAGTGTCTGGACGTCCATATGTCAGATGTAGAGCAGCAGACGGTCTGTGAATTTTCTGATATCCATTTTAATTTAATAAATCCCACTGCTCCCAGTGTTATGTAACTTCATCTTATATGGGTCAAATAAATACTCTTTTTATATGTACTTGTCAAAAGATTGTCAAAACTATCAAAATAAAAAAAACAACCTAAAATAAAAAGTCATGATTAATTACAGAACTAATGGGACATTTATTTGAACACACTGTAAGAAGAATTGAAATGTTTAATTTGTATCTTTATCTGTTTTATTGTGTTTCTCCAAGCTTATACAAATAATTTCCATTTGTATGTGTGTTCTTTAAACTATCTAAAAGATACCCACAATGCAATAGGAATAGTAGGAAAATGCGGAGCTTGTTGTTTAGATGTGCGCAGAAAAAGCCCATTAAATGATGGTGTGGATTACATGGATTAAAATAGCTATTTATATCGCAGGTCTTGGCAGACGAGGATCTTTTTGAGGTTAGTTACCTCACAGGGTGAGAAGAGATCTTTGGGAAACACTGAAAAAAAATGTGGGTTTTATTCAGTAAAAAGTAAAAAGTTGTAATTGTGGCCATGAAACGTTTGTGAGTAATGTGAACATTAAGGCCTGAGAATTGGAGCAGGAATTGTTTCACTGTGTTTTGTTCGGCGCTGTTCACTTTGGTGTTTAACCCACATTATAATTAGGACAAATTCCATCCACCATCACAAAAACTGCACAGTGAGCTGTTTCTACTGATTCTGACATGCACAAGTAAACAAACGTGATGCTTGTATTGTCTCAGTACAGTGGATTTGTTAAAGGAGATCAGTAAGTCAGTAGAAGGAGTAACTAAACAAATCCTGCTTATTTATACCTCCAGCTAATCCACAGCCTTTGGGCGCATGTTTACCTGCTGCACCACTGCCACCATGCATCACATGTTAAGCATGCTGTGAATTTTATAGTAATTTATTAGCTAAATCTTCATTTTGTGCTTTGTTTGTTTGCTTGCTTGCAGAAGTAAACAGTCAGAGAGTGGAAATGGATGATGGGAAGTCCGGATATGTCGGCTCGAAGGTGGACCTTCGCTGCCGGTTCATCAACAGTAACCCACCTGTTAAAATCTCCCAGGTATATGTCAACAATGCTGGATTAATGGAGTCACAAACATGTTAAAATGAAATCCCTCAAAAACAGTGTCATGGATTTTCTCTTAAAGTAACATTTTAAATTAACGAGGACATTTAAATAATGTGTTCAGATAATGAATGAAGAACATTTAAAGTACCAGCAGGTAGTGAATAAAATAATGGGTTATCAACACAATTAAACAGATTGACATTAATTTCTGCTACAATGGAAACAATAGTTGAAAGTCAGAGATGAAGAAGATGATCTGATCATCTGCAATTTCCTCTTTAAAACTCACAGTTTCAATCTGATCAATAAGTTTTTATCTGGACTTTATGATCTTCATGCTGAGATCACCAGAGCTGCTGCTCTGCACCATGAAGTAACATTTTAGTTTTGTTTACTTTCTAAGGGTCTGTCCAGTTAATACACTCAGCTAAACACACAAACACTGAATGAGAAGCAAGTAACAGACAGCAAAACCATGAGTCCTTTTCAGAGAAAATCAATAATTTATTATTTACTTTTGTCAAGGAGTTTTTTTTGTTAATTTCTGTTTGACTCTAGTCATTTTGTCTCATTTTCTCAAGGTAACGTGGCAGAAACTGGCGAACGGCTCCAAGCAGAATGTAGCGATCGCAAATCCATCGCTGGGTGTGTCTGTGGCCCCTCCTTACAGGGACCGCGTTACCTTCAAGAACGCCGCAGTCAGACGGCGTACTCCGACGCTGGAGGACACGACCATCGTCTTTTCTTCGCTCCGCCTTTCTGATGAAGCCACTTACATCTGTGAATACACAACGTTCCCTGCAGGGAACCGAGAGAACACCGTAAACCTCACCGTCTACGGTGAGAGTGCGACTGAGTGGCCTTTCAGTGTCTGGAGTGTAAACAACTATTATTATGAAGGGCAAAACTTTGTATTTGGATATTTTTGGTGGATTCTCCAAGCATAAATGGTTATTATTGTATATAATCCTTGTATATTCAATAACTTTTTACTTAAAAGTCGTTGACTGATAGAAGTGTGGACCATTTCTGAATATTAACATTTATGTTTCTTCAGTTCGCCCAACAACCCAGATGAGTTTGTCCACACCTACACTTGTGGCTCGTTCATCAAATCTAAAAACTCCAGTGGCCACCTGCATCTCCGCCAATGGAAAGCCACCTGGAACAATTAGGTTTGTCTGTATTTATGTTCAAATTAACCTCTATTTTTTTAAATGCGCAATGTCTCACTAAAGTGTTCGTACTCCGAGAACCTTTTCACATTTTCTTAAAAAACAAACTATAAACCCAATTTTTTGTCATTGTGATAGACTAACACAAAGTATTGTTTCGAGGTAGTGTCTTAAATATGAAGTGGAAGGAAATGATACATGGTTTTCTAAAGTTTTTACAGCAGTTTCACTGCTATTTTAACGGCAAGTCTTTTGAGATTTGTCTGTCTTGTGTGTGGGAACAGATGGGAGACCAGGGTGCCTGGAGAAGTGACCACCAGAGAGTACATCAACTCAGATGGGACGTTCACCGTTCAGAGCGACTACATTTTAGTCCCCAGCAGGGAAACCCACCGGGAGACACTGACCTGCGTCACCACTTACAATGAGGAGGTCTACACAGACAGTGTCACTCTTGATATCCAGTGTAAGTCATTTGTGACAAGCACAAAATATAACAGACGTTCTGCTCCAGTGTAATTCTCTAAATCTTCACCAAATTGAATCCCAACCAACACTGAATGACTCAAAAAGACCAGACAAAGAGTCATTGATTGGCGTAATCTTAACAAATTCTTCCTATTTGTATTCTCTTGGCACTTTTTAAAATTATAAGGGTGATCATTTTGAGTTTTTAAGGGCCATTCTATCAAGTTACTTTATTTATATGCATATGTGAGAATCTGTGCTCTTCCAAGACTTGGCCTTACAGCTCAGCCCCCCCTCAACCCCCACAAAAACCCCAGAAAATCTGAATTATGAGACTCTTTTCAACAATTTAGAAATAAGGCAACTGAGGCATTATGTAAAGGTGCGACATAGGTGCAATTAAAAATTCCCATTTATTTTGGAAAATAGCTAAGCAGTTGGAAAATTAATTACCCACTAATGGCTATCAAATCAGATAACTGTCATGAAGAGTGGATGAGGTGGTGGAAGATGCAGGCAGACCCAGGTAAAAGGATAACGATTTAATAATAATCCACGGGTCAGAACAACGGGGAGCACAGAAAAACAGACTGGTTACACACGACAAGGATCTGACAAGAGACAAAGACAACAGGTGGGACTAAATACACTGGGAGGGTAATCAAAGAAAAGAGACACAGCTGGGAACAATCAACAGGGAAGACGGACTCAGAGGGGAACAGGATAATAAACAGAAAAACCTCAAAATAAATACACAGAAAACACAGATCACAACAATAATAATGTGGTTGCTGACAAACTTCACATGGCAAATCTTTTTAATCAGTATTTCAAAAAGTCAGGGCATTTTGAGGTATTTGCAAGCATTGAAACTAATACAAACTAAGGTTTGCAGTTGCGTTATGATAAAAAAACACCTGACATTGTTTCTTCTTCTTCTCTAGATGAGCCCAATGTGATGATTGATGGTTTTGATGGGAACTGGTATCTGAACAGAGAGAACGTCCAGTTGAGCTGCCAGGCCGACGCCAATCCAGTCGTCTCTCTGTACCAGTGGAGGCTGTAAGTGTTCACTTACACAGATTTAGTTTCTTTTTGCGCAATCAAACTTGTTTCTTTAACAGATTAATGCCAGGATAGATCTACCTCGCACATCACAGGTATAGTGATGCGATGGAAGAAAACAATGTGGAGTATGAGATTAACTTTTCAGAAAATTTATGGGTTATTATGGGGAAGCTTATTTATTTTCTCAGCATCGATAAAATCAAAATAACCTCAATTAATCTATCCCATAACTTAATTCGGTCATCATGTTGTTGATTAGTTGGACAAGTGGAGGAATCTCCTTATTTAAAAATCCCCAGGTTTGTTAATGTCATGTGTAAAAGTGAAACCACAAAGACAACAGTCGCTGTTCGACTTCACAATCATCCAGAATTTTATTCAAAACAATCAAGTGCATGAAATCACATCAACATCTCGACATAATCATCAGAAACCAAAGCTACAAAGAAGAAATTAACTACCTTAGAAAAAATACAAAAATACGAAGAAGCGCCTTCGGAGATCACTGCGTATTAAGTTAAGACGATCTGATCTGATTAGCTGTTTTAGCTCAATTACTTTTATGCCAAGGCATGTTTCTACTTTCTGGTGCATTCTAACGTAACGCTTAGATGTGCTCTCCAACAACCCATAATGACGTGTTGCTGTTTGCATGCCAGAGGTGCTACCAAGGCCAAGGGATGAATTCATCACTGCCCAAGCCATCCTCCCTGTGCATTTTACCAGGAACAATAGATGTGTTCATTTTCATACAGAAACATTTTACTCAAGAAAGTGGGACGAACGTTTATCAGCTATTTGTGTTTCTCATTTCAAACTGCCTCAAACTGGTTCCAGAACCGCACAGAGCTCTCCTGACCTCTGACCCAGGTCATCAAACAGCAGATTTTGATTATAAAAATTGGCACACCCTTCATATAATATCTTCAAATTCTTATAAAACAGACATGAGCAGTTTCAATAACCAAACATCTGTTACACTCAATATTTTCTGATTAGTTTCCTTCTTCTTTGGTTATAAATAACTAAAACATTTTCAGATGAATATATGACTTATACACTCTTAAGAATGGGATCTAATAAAAAAAATTACTGATTAGACTAATTTCAAATCAGGATCAAGAAAAAATGTTCTACTGATTAAGTTATATATTGATTAAACTATGATTCTAAATCTAACTTAAACTGAGGCCTACTTAATACAATTAGGATCCGTCTAACATTTCATTATGTGCTAAAATTAGAACTAGCATTAAAACTAGCATAATTAAACTAATATTTCCAACACAATATAAATAGAAATTTTAATTTGCAGGAGACTCTGGGTCAGATCATTTCCCTATTTATTTAAACAAACACTTTTAAATACTACTCTAAATTGAAACTAAAGGCAACATCGACTAACTAAAGACCAGCTTTTACGCTTACCTTGCATTTTTTAATGTTTTTTGCGACTCCAGGGTTAACAACTCCATTCCGAGCAATGTCGAAATCCGAGACAACGTCCTCCTGTTTAAAGGGCCCATCACATACGAGGTCCAAGGGACATACGTGTGTGACGCGACCAACAGCATCGGGACCAGCTCTGCCTTTGTCGAGGTCAGCGTTTTAGGTAAGGTAGCTAGAATACGTCTCTTATTCAGCTGATTTGTTACTTTCAGGTCCTTCAAAAACTATGATATATTTAAATGTACAAATTCACTGGCAAAAAAAAAGTTCTTGAAGAAGCTTCAGGGCCACACTTTTTTGGGTTTGCATGAGGCCGGTGTAAAGATGTTACACTGATTTAGTGGAAATGCGTATTTTAATATTAAGTATAAACATTTTAATTTACATTTCAGAATTGTCAATAGGACTTTTATTTTCTAACTTTTACTTGTGTATCTGCTGTTCTTGCAGAAAAGCCTCTGCCCCAGATTGCAACAGGAGACGTCATCAGTGTGATCGCCTTATTACTGGCTGCTGGCGTCCTGATGGGCATCACTATCACAGTCCTGGTGCTCAAAATAAGAACTAGAAAAGACAGCTCCTCGTATGTAAATGTGATCTCAGATTATTACATTTTAGTTGTTTTCTCAAGGTGATTAATCCCAATCATTTTTACAAGTTTTACTTTCTCTCCCTGATGCGTTTTGATCAGAGGTGACTCACCGTCCAGAAAACTGTCTCAACCCATCAGAAAAAGACCAGACGATATTCAGGTAACACGTATGTTGTGCTTAAAATTTTCAAATTACAGGGCTTTGAATCAGACTATGCTATATATTATAACAATACTGCAATGTTACCTTTTTATGTTGCTTTATGGGGAGAAAAAGATTGAAGAACACTAAACTGAAATGTTGCTAAAAGTTCCATTACGGAAAGCCATTTTGGACATTAATCAAAGCTCTTTCCAGCTGCACCTGTTGTGTGTTAAACATCACTTACTAAACACCACTTCATTTGTAACACTTTGTGGACTATTGTCATGAAGTTGCCTTAAACAAGCACTAGGTAAAAGGTCATACCCTGTTCTAATGCTGCTGGACACTGAATTTTACATCTTTAATCCTAATATACACGCACTATACAAAACAGTGGCGCCTCACAAGCAATACACATTGTTTACAGATGTGACAGGACATTATGTTTCATAAAATTCACATTTTTCAGTCTGTTGGGAGAATAAATAAATAGCTTTACTAGCTAGTATTGTTTTATTTTAATGTTTATTTCAATGCTTTAGTTCACTGTGGAGTTGGTCTGTGACAAAATCTCCTGTTTCTTTTTACTAAAGTTTCTGAAGTAGTTTATAAAGTTCTGCAAAAAGATTTTTGGAATCGTGTTTGATATGTCTGGGTTAATTTTTATCTCACATGGGTTAAACTCAAGAATAGCTCTGTGTCCTACAACACCACTATCAATCAAAAGCAAAATAGCACAGATAATGTTTTTGACTTTTAACACTTTGTTTCTCTGTAGCATGCTGGACGCTTTTATGAGGAACTTCCAAACACAGCTGACTATGTGAGCTACAGACTCGCCTGTAACAAGGAGGATTATCCAGAACCCTACTCCCCACCGATCAACCCTCCTCTTTCATTTCTACCCCAGCAGCCCTACCACCCTTCACAAACGATGCCTGTTTTGGGCACCAGCAGTGCCAGCACCCCGTCAAAAAACACTTTTTCTCCACCGACACACCCCACAGCCGTCTTTAAATACCCCTCTGTGCCGGGTTTGTCATCTCCTCCGCCTGGAGTGGGGCCATACACTTTCCCCAAAGAGCAGTACGTCTGAAGCGGCATCTTTTGAAAGGTTTGGTGAACCTTATTTGAAGCTAGATGGACTATCAGGCAGCAGATGGACATCTGAGGACACTGAACATTTTGTTGCTGGACTTTCGTAACGTCTTCACTCTTGCTATGTCTTTCTTTGTCTTAATTTAATGTTCAAAGGGAATCTTGTGCTCCATATTCAACGTGTAGGCTAGAGAACGCCTGTCTGAATGAACAATGTTAAAAGAAATATTTAATCAAGATGAAAGGAATACCTTGATGTTGTTTACTCTCCTTCATCCACATCAATATGGTTTTTATAAAAAAAGAAAGAAAAAGAAAAACATTTATCATCAATTTACATCAATTCCTGTGTTTTCTGGTGATGCACTGTTTTCCTGTCGTATTTAGATACAATCCTTTTATGTAAGGTTTTGGCATTGTCTCATGGTCTACCATACTTCTGTGCTTGTATTTTTGTATCTTTGATGGTTTGTTCTTTGTAATGAAGAGAAAAAAAAATCTTTATATTCCAAGGGAGTTTATGAAAGCGACGGTCTGTTGTTATCTGGTGTTGTTGGATGGATGTTGAAAATTTTAGCGAATAAATAAAAATGATCACATGGACAATTTATGGCTTTTTTTTAGGTGAAACAATCAACTCAATACAATCATCAAATTTGTCGGCATGCTGTTCAAGCTTGAACAATGTTATTTAATTGTTGACAGAAACTGAGTTGAGGGCCTGGAGGCCTAATAATATTGCAGGCTGGAGTGTTTCTGCACAAAGAGAATACGGGTTCCTTTTCTGTCTGATTGGGAAAGTAGAGAGCTTAGATAAGTCTCTGCTTATTTTGTAATTCAGATTATTAATAATAATTGTGTTCAACGTTTTAAACTACCAGGCAGTTTTGCTGCATTTATTGTTAACTTTTTTCCTTAAAATATTGATCCGATCATGGTGAGTTTTTTTTTTTTTTAACATTTGGACGGTTGGATGGTTTAAAGACCTGGGAAGACTTTCAGAGGGTTTGTGTAATGTCTCCATTATTGCTGATGAGTAGTTTAGCATTGTCACCCAAAGGTTAACCATGCTTTGCAATAATTCCTGAATACCTTGTTATCCTGCATCTGTTAAGGTTTCCTTCTTGTTGGAGCAATATCTTATTTGTTGTTGGAATCTTTTACCATTTCTGTTGGTAGCAGAAATGGTAAAAGACTGTCACATCAAGAACACATCAGAAATGTGGGGAGATTAATACTGTCATTACTGTAGCATGTCTAGAAAGGTTTGTAGTTGTGGTGAACGCCTCACTTACTGATGACAGATTCAACATTGAATTGTAAAACTCCAGTAAAAAAAATGTTAAATGATTTTACAAAACAAGTATGATGTAAGTTTAAGACTGAAGACTAACTCACACAAAAAAGACTATTGAGCTAAAACATTTTTAGGACTGTCAGAGAAAAGGGGGTTGAAATGCATGTCAAGTAAATAGTAACTATTACTAAAATAGTTTGTTTTGTTGAGATTAAGCTGACACTATAGTTTATCATAATCTATTGTTTCGTTTAATGGAAATAGCTTTGCAACTTAAACTAAATTTAAGTTTGACCACAAAACTAGGTATGAATCCTTAAAGAATGTGCCTTTTCAGATGTTTAATTCATGTTTGCATGCCTTTATGAAATAGGTTTTAATCCAGTTTGAATTCCTAATTATTCAGGTAAAACTTTGAATGTTTGCCCCCACCAACCCTGCTGGTGTTAGGTAATGTGCAGGTATGTGCATTTATGCATGTGTATGTGTGTGTGGAAGTCTGAGCCGTTCACCCATGCAAATGTCTTGCATAATAGATGAGCTTGCGATCCCCGTGTTATCCTAACCCTGAAGGAAAAGAAAGGAGAAAAGACAGGCAGAGAAAAAGGAAAACCAAGACTGGATGAGGTAAAATCAAGTTTTTAAATTTAGTCTTTGTGCCTTCAGCAATCATGAAGAATAATTTGGACTGGAGAGACAAAGAAACACAATTGTAGTGCAAAAAGGATGTACTAGAAAGTGGATTTTCTTTTTGGTGTTTGTAAGCTTCAACCTTCAATGTCTTCCCCATTTTTTGGATTGAACTTCTTGCTGGACTAAGAATCATCATGATACAATGGTGGCCCGAGTGCTAGAGCTGGAATTTATATTTCTTTCAACAAGTTTATTAGTTTTAGCAACATGCGGTAAGAGTTTGATCTATCTATATATCTGTCTCTGTCATGTAATTTCACAACAGCAAAAGATCAGTTCTATGTATAGATATATATGTAAAACAAAATTTTGTGTGTGTGTGTGTAATCAATCCTGGCTTCAGCTGAACTTAGACAAGTCACATGACTCCTCCATCTTTGTTTCCTTCACACACATGAACACAAACGCACGCATGGTGTTATCTCTCTCCTTCAGCCCTTCAGATAAATCACACTGGAGAGGTGGTGTATCAGGATGCCAGTGTGTATGGGGTGGTGGACAAAGCTGTGGTTCTGGAATGCGGAGCAGCGTTACCTGATTTATACATATGGAGCTTCACTGAGCCAGGCACCGATGCCATCAAAGCGGTGCTCTATAATTTGGGGAAAGGGCCGAGGATCCAGAAGCTAGCTGAGATGGTCGGACCAGTGACGATCCTCCCAAACACGGCATCAATAAGCATCGGGAAACTGCCTCTGGCTGCACACGGCTTGTTCACCTGTCAGGCTTTCTATGACATTGAGCATGAGCCTATAGTTTACTACTACTACGTACATCTGACTGTCCAAGGTAAGAGTCCCACCTGTAGGTGTGACTGTTTAGAAGGGTATCCTATTGCAATAAAGGGATGTCATAGTTTAACTCTGGAATAACCTCTGAGAAGACCACGTTTAGTAAAAATCACACATTTTTAACTCCCAACCTGGGAGAACTTGAACAAATTCCAGGAACAATACTTAAGATTAACTCTTGAGATTAGCAGCTAAAATGTCATTCAGAAACCCTGACCTCAAATGTCTTTTCTGGTAAACATTGGGCTTAAAAAAACCAAACATGGCAGCCATTTATCCCAATCACTGACTAAGCAAAGGCAGCTGGTAGTAGAAATACCCCTTCCAAAAAGAACCAGTTTCATGTTTCCCCGCTGAGGGTATTGAAAGGTTTAAATTGACTTCATCAAGCACAATCAAGCACTCAGTGGGTCATTCCATGTGAAATCAGTTTGGGTTGTTTGATGTAGACAGTGCCAGCATATAAACATTTTAACGAAGGGACTGAGTCATGACATGAGTCTTTTCAGGAGCATTCAAGTAGATTGCAATCAATTTGTAGTAACAGATTTAATCAGATGAATGATTCTGAACAAAATCATGATTAAGTTCAGCAATCCACCTGCTACATTTTTCCAAAAAGATTTAGACAGTAGATCTTTAGATTTGTGTTTCTGGTGTTCTCATTGGCAAAAAACACAGAGTTAGCACCAAAGGCACAATGTTTGAAACCAAAACGTTAAACTAAAAACACTGACACATAGGAAAGGGAGAAACATCAAGCTATAGCTCCAAATCCATTAATGATGTTTTCTACAATTTATTTAGAAATTGACAATTCAGGTTAAAATGACTCTGTATAAAACTTACAAATTAAATTTACAGTGTTCCACTTCCAAAATCACTTCCATCTGTGATTATGTTTCCGACACAGTTCCTGTCAGTAAGCCGTATCTCGTGATGAGTGAAGCGTCTCCAATTGAAGGATCTTCAGTATGGATGAACTGCAGTGTTGAAAATGGTTCTGAGCCACTTCAGTACAAGTGGCAACATGAAAGTCTCAATGAAGACATTTCTGACTTATCGCAGAACAGCAGCATCATTACTGTGACCAGCATCAGCAGAAACTACACTGGTTGGTACCACTGTGAAGTCAGCAATCCTGTCAACAATGACACCTCTAACCGCTTATTGATGAATGTCACATGTAAGTATTTTGGATTTTCCTACTAGGTGCAGATTAGAGGCAGAATTTAGAATAATTCTGAAAATGTATTATCATCCAAACAACTTTTATTTCTCACAAAGGTGCAAAAAGATCTCTAAAGTCTTCTAAAGTTTGTTTCAAAAATAAAGCATATTTGTTCTGAGTAGACTGTCTATCTCTGACCTACGTTTTGACTCTTTGCTCATATCATTTGTCTTCAGATGGTCCGGATGAACCTCAGATAGATGTGACTCCATTCCATATAACAAAGCATGGATACTCCGCTCTGGAGAATGAGACTGTTTCCATGCACTGTGAAGCCCAGTCCAATCCAGGCAGTCAGTACGTCTGGTTTTACAATAATTCAAAAATTTCCACAAGACCACTCCTCGCTATCGACAAGATCCTCCGAAGCCACACTGGCAACTACACCTGCGTGGCCCAGAACTCCCACCTCCACACCCAGTCCAGTAAAACCCTCAGCCTGACTGTTTACTGTGAGTGTGACCTTTGACCAGAACATTTCATTAATCATCACTTTCCCACATTAATCTTTGTTGTCAGTCTCAAGTTCTTCAATGTTAGAAAATTTCACTCCAAACATCCTGAAAACTATAACCAGACACACAAACGTCTTAATTTAAGCTAAAACTCACTGCAAATTTATTGATAACACATGTTTTTTGGTCATGCAGACCCTCCAGTTGGCTCCCCCATGTGCTCTGTGGAGTCTGCACTCAACCACACTGCTCTCAGGCTCCTCTGCTCCTGGCTCGGAGGATTTCCCTCCCCGTCCCTCAACTGGACCGGAGACCCAATACAGGCAGGACAAAAACAAGTCGACACAGGGCAACAACCACCTCGTCTAACCACCAACGTCATGATGCTCCCATCTGAGACGCTGAATCGTAACAGCAGCTTTTTCACGTGTGTCGGCTCCCATCCTGCTCTCCAGAAACCTACACAGTGCAGCACGCGTAGCTGTGAGAACCAGAATAATCTCTCATAACTAACTGGACAGAAAACTTGCTCTCTTCACCTCTTCTTTTCTTCCCACCAGATATCCCTCCTTCAGAGCCGCTGTGTTTCACCAACGTGACCAATGATAGGCAGTATCTGATGCTGTCCTGCGCCTGGAATGGAGGGCTACCCAAAGCACTGGTGTGGTGGGAAGGACCAGGAAACCAAAGCAAGGATGGACAAGAAGACTCAAACATCCTGCTCCTTCCTTATGGGACAGCCCACAGTGGGAAACCCTACACCTGCTATGCCAAACACCCACTTCTGACTGCAGCAAAGACCTGCAGAATCACACTGGGTCAGTGCTCAACTTCACTCTACAGAACAATCGATTATTACTTCCAATGAATTTGGAAATGTGAGGAGAAACCTGCAAAGCATAAATTAAGTGACAGTTATCTTTTTGTAAATATATTTTTTTAAAGTTTCATTACATGCAACATGCTAATTGTCTTTTTTTAATAAGATTTTTTTTGTCCCTGAAATTCATCACTCAAGAACAACCATTTGGTCGTAATTAGTACCACTCTGATTTAAATAAATCCTTTATCATTTGGTTCTGACCACCTTTCTTACTGAAGACACAAACTAAACTTACATTTTTCCAGCTGAAGTGCAGAAAAAGTTATTCTCCTGCTTCATACACAAAACATTTTGTTTTGAACGTCATACAATTGAATTATTGTGTTTCACCTGCTGTATCCATCTAAAGCAGCTGAACATGTGTACAACACAGTGTACAAAGCAGGTTGCATGACAGAGTTGCAAGAAGCTTAAGCAGCCAATACAGTCTCTCTTCCACAATGAATGACATTGTAAAAGGTGTTTGGAAACGCCAACCTGACCCCAGGTGTCAGATACCTGCTCAGTAAAGAAATTGCCAGTTTCATACACACCATAAATAATTATAAAAACTCTTCATTCACCAAACACTACATTGTCTTTTGTCTCCCTACATCTGCGTTTCATTTTCTCCGTAGTCTCCGTCAGTAAGCCGTTCCTCCTGACGAGCAACGCATCCCCAAAGGAAGGATCTTCTATCTGGATGCGCTGCAGCATTGTGAATGGGACTGAGCCAATACATTACATGTGGCAGCATCAACTGTATAATGAAAACTTCACAACGTTTGCACAGGGCAGCACCAGCTTCATAAATATCACAGACATTGTCCGTAACCAGACTGGCTGGTATCGCTGCGCTGCAGGAAACGCCGTCAACAGAGAGAGCTCAGAAAAGTTATGGCTCAATGTCACATGTAAGTAGTAAAGGATCCACTAAATAATTTCCTTGTGCTCTGCATATTGTGTTAAATGTTCTTAAATTGCCTTATTTGCTTTGCACTCCACAACTTAATTAGTAGATACACTCTATATAATTTAATATTAGCATAAATGTGACTGCTTTGTTAAAGCTTCAGAGAAATTGAGGCTTTTCTTCAGCAGGGACAGGAAAACTAGTCAGAATGAACTGAAAACAGGGCAGTCGTGGAAGGAAACCTAATGGAGGCTGCAAAAAGATTTGGGACTGGTTTCACCTTCCAGAAGGACAAAAACACTCCACAAGTTAAAAATGCCCCCATTCTGCTGTGAGATGATTGACTTTGTTAATCTTAACAATGTTCATGTTATTTCTGCTCAGTTGGTCCAGATGTTCCTCAGATAGACGTGGCTCCATCCAGTGTTGTACAGCGGGGCTTCACCATGCTAGAGAATGAGACGGTTTCACTGACATGCCGAGTCCAGTCCAATCCAGCCTGTCGCTATGTCTGGTTCCACAATGACTCTGAAGTGTACTCTGGACCGCAACTCATCATCACAAAGATCCTCCGTCTGCACACTGGTGACTACACCTGTGTGGGACAAAACTCCTACCTGAACACGCAGTCCAGGAAAACCATCACCCTGACAGTTTACTGTAAGTGGGACTTTAAGATTCACACCTCAAAACTGACAGTCCTCAAAGCAAGAAGGTACATTGGCATCTTTCTGTCATCACAAGATGATTGAATTATAACTGAAATCCCTAATATGTTTTTTTTTATTTAACCACTTCATGCAGATTAATGCTTTTTACTCACAAATAGTTTTATCAAATGCTTTCTTCATTCTCAATACATTTTCAATTGTGAATATTACTGATGCTTTACCACCTCCCATCTCTATTTCCTAGGCAAATAACTGCCCAATGCAAACACGACAATAGCTTAAATGATTAAATTGCAGAGTAACTTGAATATTTTTAGCTGTTCTAAGATGATGAAAATTCACTTTGGCCTTGGCAAAACTTGGACAAACTGTTACTTTCAGTCTTAAGGTCTACTTAATCCAGATTTACACTCAGATAATACAGTTATCTGCTGCAGACATTAACTGCCTATAAGGATTTAAGAAATCATTGAAAATGACTCTCTTAGTTTCACATATGAGTATGAAATCTTAAGAATGAAATGATTATATATTTTTATATATTAGTCCCCATAGATTCAATAGCTTTTTCTTTCATTATGACAGATTTTATATAACTTGCGAGACAGCATATGCAATATTTTTTAAGTCATACCTATGATTTTATTAATGGTATATTCATCTGCTACTTTATTTTCAATCATGATTCATTAAAAGTATTTTAGATGCAGAGGTATTTTTTAAATTTCTTTCCATTTATTGCCACATAAAACATTTAAATGCTCTTTAACCCCTGCAGGCAGTAGAGAATATGGGATCATGCAGATCGTTGCTTTTCTGACAACCTACAGCTGGAAATTATTAAATGATCTACATCAGCTATGCTAGTGAATCTGCATAAATGATTAGTCTACTCCCATCCCCAGTAACTCACTTCTTACTGTACATATTAAATCCCTGCAGATCCACCTGACGGCTCCCCTGTCTGCTCCGTGCAGCCGGCTCTGAATCACACCTCACTGAAGCTGCTCTGCGTCTGGCCGGGTGGATTCCCCTCCCCGTCCCTTCACTGGGCTGGAGACCTGATCCCTGCAGGACAACATGTAAATCCATTGGGCTCAGACGTTTTGCTGCCCTCTGGAGGTTTAACTGCCAACAGCAGCTTGTTTACCTGTCACGGCTCCCATCCTGCTCTAAAGCAACAGATGAATTGCAGCGCGGTCACATGTGAGTCCAGAAAGCTCAATAAAAGTGATGAATGAGAGAAAGTAAGTCATCAAGTCCTGTGTTACTCCCTCTGCTCTAGATATCCCCTTCGCAGAGCCTGTGTGTTTTGCCAATGTGACGGATGACAAACAGTTTGTGGTGCTGTCCTGCTCCTGGGGTGGAGGGCTCCCGAAGGCGCTGCTGTGGTGGAAAGGTCCAGCTGGTCAGGGCAAAGACGGAGAAGAGAGCTCCAACGTTCTGATTGTTCGCTACAGCGCCTTTCAGTTTGGGAAGGCCTATGTGTGCTCTGCTAAACACCCGCTTGTGACTCAAACAAAAACCTGTGGCCTTACACTGGGTCAGTTCTCATGGGCACAAACAGCATAAGTCATTTGGGAATTAGATATATTTTGCTGATGAAGTCCAATTTTCATGTATCTCTGTAATGGCAAAATCACAGAGCTTGTTATGTGAAGTGAAACGCCATAAGTTCTCATTTATATACATGAATTTAGAAGAACCAATCACTTAAATTTAATCGCAAAACATTAGGAACTGCACCAATATGAAGCATAACAAGGTCAGAGCATTTAAAGTTGCTTTGCCACCTTAAGACTGGCACTCAATGTGCTTGTAGCTTTGCATATTCAAGTATTTAATGTTTGTTTAACTATGATGAAAATGGTTGCTAAATTTGAGTTAATACAACGTAAAATTGTCAGTGTGTGGATATTTTTTCACAGGGACATAATTTCTAGTAAGACATAAAAATACAAATGATAATTTTTTACTTATCCCACTTAAATAACATTTTATAACCTGTTTGTCATAAATGTATCAGTTACAGTCAGTTTAAAAAACAAGTCAAAACCTGACCTATAAACAAATATATGACCACTGTTTTATGTGAATATTTTTTAAATGCAACCAAGTCCACGTAAAACATTCATACATACATGATTGATTTGTTGCTGATTTTTTTCCACAGTCCCTGTTAGTAAACCATCTGTCCTGATCAGAGACACACTGCCAGTGGAAGGAGCGACAGTAAAGATGCAGTGCAATGTGGAAAGTGGGACTGAGCCCATTCAGTATGTGTGGCAGCGTGAAATTGAAAGAGGCAGCATCACAACATTTGCTCAGGGCAGCAACAGCAGCAATATCACCATGAGCAACATCAACCGGAGCCACAGTGGCCGGTACCGCTGCATAGGCAACAACTTCCTCAACACTGAAAACTCTGACTGGGTGTTTTTGGACATTATCTGTGAGTAATTGTAAATTATGTGTACATATTAGTAGGATCTTAAAATCTTCCCAAACATTTTTTTTAACCAAATACTTTTACAAAACTTTAATTAGAAGTAAACAGTAAGTTCCATAAAAATTACAAGAAAGTACATGTACCTACTACGTTTTGACAAAGAAGCGCTCATATAGATTTTTTCTCATAATTGCGTAACACAGAGCGGTTCCCCACTGAACAAAATCAAGTTATCATGGAAATTCTGACAATGTAAAGTTCTACAAAATGCTGCTTAGTAAATTTCATAAATCTAGCCTCTAGGTAACAGTTACCAATAAGTTTCACATCTCTTTACTATCTTGTGGTTTTATAAAAGCTAATTTACTATATTGAGCATAGAGTTCAGCAATTGACTGTGTTCACGTTCTCTTTTTCCTCAGTTGGCCCAGATGTTCCTCAGATTGACGTGACTTCATACAGCGTAACAGATCGAGGATTCTCAGCTCTGGAAACTGAGCCGGTTTCTTTGTCATGTCAAGTCCAGTCCAATCCAGCCAGTCAGTACATCTGGTTCTACAACAACTCCCAGGTGTTCACCGGGCCACAGTACACCATCGCCAAGGTCCTCCGTGCGCACACCGGTGACTACACCTGCTTGGCGCAAAACTCCCAGCTGAACACGCGCTCCAGGAAAACCGTCAGCCTTATTGTCTACTGTGAGTGTGACCTCTGACATTGAACCAGCACTCGCATAAATGGAAACCATGGTAACAATTCTGAGCAGCCTGAAGTGACCCAATTTTGATTTGTTTGCCTTAATGCGACCTGTATCCGATTTCATGACAGTTTCATGACAGTCTGAACAACACAGGTGGGATTTTTTTTCAAATGCAACCCGGGCTACCTGGATATCTGATAATGCGCATCTGATCTTTTTCAAATGTGACCTGAATCCTAATGGCCAGGTCACCAGGGGTGCGTTCACACTGCAGCCTGAAGTGACTCAATTCCGATTTTTTGGCAATTCCGATTTCTTTTGCCGGGGCCGTTCACACTGCCTGTAAATGTGTTCTGCAGTGTAAATGGGCAAACGACCTGAAAGTGTCCCACATGTGCAGTAGAGGGCGCAATAGCGTCAGCGTTCTCAGTGTTCTGCCAACCGCCATAAAAAGAAGAAGTGGTCAGTGTTTGCGGAAGTAAACATGGAGGCTAACAGTGGAGCTTAACTTACATATTTGAAGTTGTTGCCCAGCCGGAGCAACATATTAACAACTTAATTGTCTTATAGTCTGTCATGGTTGTTTTCCTTCCCACTTGTGTGTATCAGGACACAGAATTTGTTGAGAATCAGTGACGTTCAGTTTGGATAAATGAGACCTGGACGTTATGGTTGCATTTGAATCGGATACGTATCGGATATGGGTCGCATTCGAAAAAGAATCTGACCTGTGCTGTTCACACTGCCATGTTGCATCACGTCAAAAAAATCGGAATTGAGTCACTTCAGGCTACAGTGTGAACGCACCCCATTCGACCTGAGCGGCATTTATACTCGACAAACATCCTTATTCCACACAAGCAGGAAGAAAAACAACAACCATGACGGATTCTAATGAGGATTAAGTTGTTAAATATGCTGGCTCTGGTCGGACAACAACTTAAAATTTTGAAGTTAAAAATCGTATGCTATACTCCACCGTTAGCGTCCGCGTTCACTTCCGCAAACGCTACTTTTTATGGCGGTTTGCACGCTCTGCGTGTGTGACATTATTGCGCCCTCTACTGCTCATGCGAGACACTTTCAAGTCATTTGCGAACACATACAGGTCGCACATATTTGGAAGTGTGAACGACCACGCAAAAAAAAAACAGAAAAAGAAAAAAAATCCAATTGACAAAAAAATCGGAATTGGGTCACTTCATGCTGCAGTGTGAATGTAGTCAAAGTGAGGCTTTGGCTGTTTTTATCTACTCCTTTAATGTAGCTGGCTCCTGTTTTCACTTTGTGTACTAATTTACAACAGTTTATTGAAAGGAAGCCCTTTATTCTAGGAATTTTTTAAGAATGTAGCAGCCTGATTTAATAACACACTTTCTGCTGAAAATAAAATTTAAATCTGAAACGGTACCAACACCAGAGTTAACCTTGATGAATCTACTCATCTCTGTCTTTCCCACTCGTTATCATGATGTACCTACTTAACTGTAAAAAACTGTGGTTATAGAGACACAAAAATATAAAGTCCAAAATGTAAAAAAATATCAGTATACATAATATATGTTAAAAAATTTGCTATTTAACAATGGTCTGGAAATGGAGCTTTGTGGAACTTAACATTTATAACTGGGAAATGACCCCAAGTGATTTCAGCCTGACAAATAAGATCTGAACCCAGTACTTGAAAATGATGCTGTACATGGAGATGCATCTGTCCATGAACAGTGAGAGGTAAAGTGCAAGTGTAGTGCCATAGAGTTCATCCTCCCAATTTTACCTCCCTGTCTGATGTGCTTATCTAATTCATTTCCATTCCCTTTATTCCTCATAATAAAGGAGGAATAAAGTGATGAGATCTATGTCACATTCATGACATAGATCTCATTTAGTTGGTAAAAGAAACCCTAAACCATTCACTCAACTGAACATGACGTTTTTTCTGACTCACTCATGAATTTACTGATCTATACTAAATTCCCACAGACCCTCCAGCTGGCTCCCCCTCCTGCTCTGTGGAAGCTGCTCAGAATCATACGTCTCTTAGTCTTCTCTGCTCATGGTCTGGAGGACTCCCTTCCCCATCTCTTCGCTGGACTGGGGATGTAATAAAAGCGGAAACAGAGCTGCAAACAAATCTACAAAACAGTGCTGCCATCTTGCTGCCGTCTGAAGGCAGGATTTCTAACGACAGCCTGTTCACTTGCATCGGGGCACATCCGGCCAGAAAACAGCAAGCAGAATGCAGCACGCGTACATGTAGGTTCACACGTAAAAAGAAATAGTTTATACTGAAAAGTTGTGGTTAAAATTAAGACCTTACTTTTTTTCTGCTCCTTGCAGACATTCCCCCTGCAGAACCCGTGTGTTTTGCCTACGTCACAAACACTCAGCAATACCTGATGCTGTCCTGCTCC